>JAOEHI010000807.1:0-13327 GCA_025447815.1 Percopsis transmontana
GCAATAGCAAACCTTTTGTGAACATTTGGATTAGAGATTGGCCTTTGGAGGGCTGAATCTACACATCCGTGCTTTGCCATCAGCCCTTCTACCCCTCCATCTATCAATCCATCCATCCATGGATCTGTGCTTGGAAAAACACTCCAGTTCCTGTCAGTTCTCAGGTTCTGGGTTTGCAGTCATATGTACAACAACAACAACAACTAGATGCTGCCTTCCAGACATTACCCAGAAAAAATGTGTGTGTGTGTCTGCGTACATATGTGTGTTAGTTATGTCTTAGAGACGCACAGATAGCAAGTAAAACAGGTGATAAGTGAGAAAATACTGGCTCAGTGAGAGAGGAGAAGGAAAGGAGGCGGAGGGCTTTAAAAAATGCTGTAAAATGGAGAGAGTTGGACAATACTGCTGGAGTGAGAAGAAGAGGTAAGAGAAGAGATGTGTGTGTGTAGTGTGTGTGTGTGTGTGTGTGGGGGGGGGGGGGAAGACCTGTCCAAACAAACACCACTCAGACTCTAAATGCACCTGTGCAGTGGCGTGTGTGTGTGTGTGTGTGTGTGTGTGTGTGTGTGTGTGTGGGTAGATATATTTCCACAGGACTGCTGAGGGAACAGAGGAGGATTTCTTCTCTTTATATGTCAGACATCAGCTTCAACACTTGCTCATCATAATCACAACCTATGTTAGGCGTCTATTTTTAGCCTGACCATTGAATGTCAACAGCATCACTGCTGGGTGTGGATGTCTGAAGGTATGTCACCAACACCTTACTAGGTGTCACTCAACATTTCACCATAGCAGCACAAATGACGCCACCAATATAAATGCTTGAAAACATTCACCCGACACTTAGCCACACTAGGTAGATAACTGATGTCACTGTAACATTTTGATAAATATACAAACAAAAGGTATCACATAAAAGTCAGCTCAGGTTGGCATAACAGAGCACATCTAAATAATCCAAAAAAGTATGTGTGTTCCCAAAGGAACTGGTAACTGGGCTTTACTCCATTCTCCATTGTCCATGGTGACCTTGAAGTGGAATAAACAGGTAGAAGAAACCTCCATCCCTTCTGTACTGGAATTACTACAAACATTAATAAACAAAGCGGACGGAAAATAAGAAATACTTTGGTCAGAGAGAGATGGAGAGAGATTTAAAAAGTTTGTGTGTGTGTATATGCGCATGCGTGTGCATACGTCATTGGAAGCAATATGAAGCAGTGCGAAGCAATTATAAAACAGAATGTTGATGAGTGGAAATACTGTTATTCAACATTTCCTGGCAGTTGTTGATTGTGTTCAGATGATGCCAACTACACTGAGGATGGTTGGGTTTGTACAGTACCAGTGTCTTCATTACAAAGCGCTCATAGCACCAGAGAGAGAGAGAGAGTAAATCTAAGATTCAGCTACAGTATGGTTGTCACAGAACTTCACTTAATTAAACGTTTACATGTTAAACCATAAAACAATGCTCAATAACATACAATAAAATATGAACTCAAACAGTTGATAATTAAATTGCAATTAGGTCATTTAATAGTGAGTATTAAGTATTAAAAAGCAGGGAGGGGTTAGCCATCTTTCTCACCTTTCAGCTGGGAGTCAACCACCCCCATCAATAACCATTAAGCTATCCTGCGTCCCAATTCCAAAGTTAGTTTAATATTTTTGCCAAAGACGCTGCCATGGCAATACAGATTGTTGTGGCAACGTCAAATAAAAAAAAAATACAGTACATATGTATTCCAGCTATTCCGGTTCATTACCAAGGGCCACATCTCTACATTCTAATCAGAATTTTTTTAGGGCATAGGTCAGGGTAGAGTAAAGGGGAGAATAGATACTTCCTACCTTGTTGTGTACTTGCGGATCTGTTCTGTAAACCTCAATGTGTTCCAGGCATGTACAGTGATGCTGGGATGTCTACAGTATGTTTCCACTCTCTGGGAAATCCAATCCCTACAGTATGTGTCTAACGATGTGAATGTGAATGTCTGGTGTGTGTATTAGCGTGCTTATGCCTGCAAAATGTGTGTGTGTGAATCGTGTGTGTCATAGCACAACTGCGAGTCATGTAAGTGATTTATCACTACAGTGCTCTAGAAATCTCTTCATACGATTTGACTCTTTTGTCACGTTTGTCTCCCCCCCCCTGCCCCTCTCTCTCTCTCTTCCCCTCTCTATGAACAATCTACGTCCTGTTTCATTGCCAGCTCATCTCATCCACCAGAAGTGGTGATTATTTTCACTGAAGCCACTATCAACCTCCCCCCCCCCTCCCCCTATTCCCTTTTCGGTCTGCAAACAAAACAAGAAGTAAAAACAGATGTAGTGGTTTGTTTTAGACATGCAAAGCAGCAAAAACCAACCCATGGGAGTAGTTGTCATATCCCACGAGTCTTTGGTGCCAAGCACATTCCTTTGGCCGGGCTCAGATACCAACACTCACCTTCAATTAAGTTCTCTGGCTAAGTGTATAGCAAAGCTCTAAACACACTGTTTCATTTTATCCCGGAGGAGACCAACTTAAGGCGGGCTATTATGTGGTCCTGCGGGCCATTATGAACTGTGCAAACAACATGGCCCATTGTCCTTTTGATAGAATAGAATAGAACTTATGACAAGATAAACTGGAAAGAAGAGAAGAGAAGAGAAGAGAAGACAAATCCTCAACAACCAGTGTCTTCATTGCACACAGCAACCCTCCGGGTCCAGAACAGCCAGGAATGTTTTATCATATCATAAAGCCCAAAAAACACCAACCTGCCTGTGTGCCTCAGACTGGCATCAAGTACGGGGTCTGTTCAAGTAGTCATTTCTTCCTAGTCATTTGGGTGTCAACAAAAGGCAAATATTAATGGCTTGGCTGATGTACTGTCATTTTGAGGAACTTAACAACAGTTAACAAGTGTTGTGTCAACACACGAATGAAACTGTAATATAATATAAAATATAAATATTATAACTGTAAATACAATAATGTAAATCATATATTTATGTCTGTTTCCCTCCCTAGTTTTAACTGTTCTTTTGACTTGTGACTGCAGTCACGTTCACGGTGAACCAACCAACCATTCCCTTTCAGCCCCCATACAGCTAGTGCCTGCAAGTCCAGTTCACTTTGTTGATTCATTCATTTTGAGCAGTACCTCGACTTTCAAGTTTTTCCATCTTTCAAGCTGTCCGAACACCATAAATTCAGTGTCTTGCTACAAGCAGTTTGTTGAGTCATTAATTGTGTAGGCCTCACAATTAATATCTGTCCCCCACTGTTTTACCCAACATCAGAGTGGTATATTTTGGGATTCACACATATGAACAGGAACGCATGCAAGTGAAGATTAGTGATAAATACACTATACTAATCTCTACATATCCCTTAGAGACACATAAAGGAGAATCTCTCATCCATCATTAATGTACTCTGCAAACAAGTCTTTGCATTATAAATACATATAAATGGCTGTAAACACTACTTTCCAAGCGTGTAAAACCTGAGTGACTGCAATTGTGCCCAAAAAGCACAAATCTGCATGAATCAGCAAGTTGACGAAGTAACAGGATAATGACTGAGAGAAAGTTCTGGTTGCTTATGGTGGTTGCTGCCACAGATTGAAAGAGATCTATGAGTCATCAACCTGAGTAAAGAGTATTGCACAAGTGAAGGTCTACTTTTACTCACCAAGCAGTTAAACGGCCACAAGCAAAGAAGCATCAATTGCAAGTCACTGCTGACAGATGAAAATCTGAAATCAACAAAAATGTAAATGTTTTGCAAATTGAAATAACTGGTGTTTTGCTCCTTTTTCCATTGTTGTCCAATGTAATTGAAATTGGTTTCAGGGACTTCATGCAAAGGGAAATCAGCATAAAAGACCACTCTTTAAAAAATTGAATAAACAAGCCATGTGTGCTGTGTCACAGTAACACACACAAAAAAACACAAATAATGATACAACTTGCTGACATGCTGCTATAGCTGATGCGTAATACATCACAGTTGCAGGGACTATCATTTTTAAATGTTCATTTTTAATCATTGGAACCTAGAGTCAGGACATACTGTATAAGACCATTTGGTCCATTATCCAGTGTTGGGTTTTAGGGCTGTCTTACTCACAAACATAGAGGTAGGATTTTCAATCACAACCCAACACTCTCTTGCAGAGGGTTTAGAGCACATCTCATAGTTGAGAGCATTCCCGTTCCACTATTTCATAATCCATCATCCTATTTAGGAATATAGTGGATTCAAGAAAGACAGGCCCCAGGACTGAAGGTTTAGACCAGTATTAAGTAAGGAATGTTTGGCAAAAAACAATAGACACAGAGGCTCCCAAATCCCAGTCAGCCCTTTCCTCCAAATATATCACATCACATCACACAATTGCTGGCAGCCTTTTTGCCCAAACTCCATATAAAACCCGCTTGTTTGAGCTCAAACAAAAGTGATTGAATGCTTAAAAACGTAAGAAAGAAAATCCACACTCACTTACAAGATTTGTATTTTAAACCATTTTTATTAGAATCCCAAGGAAGAGAAATCAAGTAAAAATAACAAACATGTTTATATAATGAAATGTTTTGTGTATTGTCAATGTTATCAACTGCTTCTGGACCCTTTTTGCCCACGAGCCCCTCAAACAGTTTTCATACAACATGGAAATCAAATAAATTACTAATTGGGGTTAACCTATGTTGGGCTCTCAGTCTGGTTGCACAAAACTGGATCCAATGAGCTGGCTGGAGAAAGTTTGAATATTCAACTTATAGCATGACTTCCACCATCACATCTCTTCCTTCTTGCACTCACAGTTCTCTCTTTCTTTCTTTCTTATCCATTTTCCTTTACCTCTAATGTCCAGCGTTTGTCACTGGGGCATGGCAGCGAAAATATGGTTCCTTGTACAAGCCGAACACTTATGAGGCATGTAAGTTTATTAATTCTTTCCATTTGCATTGAACATACTGTAGTTCCTATCAACCGAGGATTTTATCGTAATAAGAGGATAACGTTCCTTCTGCTCAGGTATTGTGATTGTAGCTTTGAAACACATTAAGTCGTGTAATGATACCTGGTCTCACACATTACCTCCTTAAAGGCCACGGTATACTTCGGTGGAAAACGAATTTCGGCTGTTATCTTAAGGTGAAACAGCGAGTGCCTATATATGGCGGAGCTTTGTTGTCCCACTGTTTCAATCTCCAAGGTTATGTTTCTAATAAGACCTTTTGGTACACCATGGGACATACTCTGAATGGGACTCCAGCTCCTCACTTGGGTGGGTGTCACTAGACACCCACCCACACCGGAGTCTGTAGCCTCCATGGCTTCGGAGTACCAGGAGAATGCTCACATGCCCATTGGGAGACCATGGGAGTTTACCAAAGAACCATGCCAGGGATCAAACCCAGGTCACAGGACCACTAAGTCATTGTCCCATGTGCACTGCTTTTGTCCCTGGTGAAAGGTTGAACCCTTTAAAGGCCTGGTATTCCTATGCTGTGAAATAGCCTTTTCCACTCACACAGGGAAATGTAACTATAAATTACAACAAATGCTTAACATGTCACAAAGATTTCACGGCCAAAAGAAAAACAAAGAAGGCAACAGTGAAAGAAACCAAAGTCACACATGAGATCAATTAGGAAAGAAATATTGTTTTACACTTCTTCAATTTTCTGCTGTAAAACCCAACTCATTAGGGACATGATTGGAGGCCACTGATTGGCTCTGAGAAGAAGCCCTCAGATGACTTATCAGGTTGATTGTTGAGAAGGTTTTCTCACAGGGTATGTATGTGGAGGCTGACAAGGAGGGTTAACTGACTCTCAAGACGAGAAACTCACCGTTTAAATCTCCACCCCCAAAAATACTTTATGAGAAGGGCTGCCTTTTTCCCACACCTCTAAACACAAGGTACACTCATGACCTCACCCACAACGGGCTAAAAATCTGGCTGGAAAAAAAGCATTCATTTTCTTTCAAAAAAAAAGAAAAGAAAAGGTTTCATCATCCTGTTTGCTGTTTCAGTCAGGGGTCAATTTAACTGGTTGGTCTTTGTTTAAAGCAAGTAGGCAGCTTGTATGTGCCTACTGTGTCCCGAGGCATGGCGAGTTGGAGTCACAGGTGAGGGTGAGATAGAGAGGTAGATCCTCACTCTGTTGAAGGCCACACGTGAATGTACTTCATGAAGATACTAGTATATTCCACCATGCTCCTTTTAACCCCCATCAGCCCTCTCTGTCTCATGCCCCGTCTATCAAAACTGCCTGCCGACCAGCCTGTCCCTCTGTCTGTCTGTCTGTCTGTCCGTCTGCCTGCTGCTATTAATGTCCTCCCATCTTTCTAGCTGCTCTGTCCACTGTCTACCTGTCTCCTGCACAGGCCTCTGCCCTCCTGTTCAGACCTAATCTGTCTGTCTGTCAGTGCCTGGTAATTGGAGATGTTTAGGGGGTCATTCAGCCCAGGTGGGCGGGCTAGGAGAGAAAAAGTGGGAGAGAGAGAGAGAGAGAGAGAGAGAGAGAGGTGTGTGTGTGTGTGTGTGTATGAGGGCACGTCTGTGTGCATGAGCACACACACTCATGAACAAGAATGCAGAAAACCAGCATTTCCCACGGCTCTGCCACCCGCGAGACATGACAGGCATGGTAAGGGGTACACGTCACTTTGAGAAATCTTACAGGTGCAGTCGGAGATTCTTAATCATATTCAAGTGCAGACCAGTATGTCATCACAATTCGCTTTTAAAATTCTCTTAATTCAGTTCATTAAAAAAGTTAACTGCAGAAAAATATTGCAAACGTTTATCACAGGGTCCCTCGACTAAACTTTGTCCTATATGTACACGCCTGGGTTTACACCATGTGTTACGAAAACCTTGTTGATTTGGTGTAAAACACCCCTTTACACCCCTTTCACAACTAAGAGCTGAGTGGCTCGCGCTCCTCTCTCCTCCTCCCTCTAAAGAGCTCACAGGCTAACGCATCTTTTTTGCCGTTCCCTCTAGCGACATTGACTTTTGGCCAGAGTAATGTTTCAAAACATAAACAGTGAGCTGGGTAGAAAAAATTAGTTTTGGTACCTTCAACCATGGTGACGGAAAGAACTTATTACTGCACTACTTGCCCAATAAATCCATATGTCAACCTTTGTCAGAAGCTTTCAAATGGAATCAAGTCATTTTACTGCCAATAGGGCAAGTCATGTTTATCATGATGCAGATTTTATGGAATTTATATAAACAAAGTAATTTAAAAGTTTCTGATCCTCCATCGTTTATTTGTGTTGAAAACATGTGTTGTGTTGGAAGTGCAGATGGGGAAACTAGATATCATTTTGTGTCAGGAAAGTATTTCCCGGGGATTGCATGACTTGGTCGAATCTAATTATATTGATAGGGTTTACCGAGGTAGCATGCGTCTAGGAGGTAAGCATGGCTATTGGAAGCATGAAAGGAAAGACAATGGAAATCAGCAACAGACGGGAGCAAATTTAAGAAGAGGCTAAAATAACAAAATAACTGCAGGAATCTTTTTTTCTTGATTTAATAATTGTCATTAAAGAACCGTCTGTGACGGTGTTCATAACACAGTTTGGATTAATAAAGTTCATGACTACTTAATGTGTATCACTATATACCACATTGTGTATATTGAGACACATACTGTATATACAGTAATATACATATAAAGGAAATTGTTAAAATAATCAATCAAGGCAATACATAAAATATTATGTTATATAGATAGAGTGACAGAGAGAGACAGAGAGAGAGAGAGGGACAGACAGTTCAGGAACTTGACTGAGACCTTCACTGACGTTGACTGGTGCACACAGAACTGTGTTGCAACTGTACACGCTGCTTAGTGTGACCGATGCCCTCACCGAGTTGAAAACAAGACAAGATGTTGCAGAGCCAACAGCAGACAATGGCAGCTTGTTGTTCTGTCTGTCTCCGTCTACCTGAGCTGGATCGCACTGCAGGGTCAGCCGAAGCCACCCATACTCTGCTGGAAAGAAATTATCATTTATCACCTGCTGATTCATTGTGATAGGGTTACCACAGCGCGATGGGGGGGAGACATAGAAGGAGAGAAAAGCAAAAGAGAAATGATATCACAATAGATTTATGGGCGTGTAATTATGTAATGGTGATTGAAAAATGTTTTTAAAAAGATCGTCTTATTATTGTTTGAAACTATCCAGTAAAAAATTATGAGCAAATGAAATACTGTATTTTTGATTGTTTTCTTCAAAACATTCAAGGTGAGACATCTAACCTTGCACAGGTGATCTCAGGCCAAACTAATGCAGCATACTCTACAGAAGCTCATGTCAAGAGTTGAAACTATGGAAAATTCATTAACCTTCTATTCTATTTCCCGCAAATGCTGTAGTCACTCCTTACACCGAACACGGAAGCAGGTCAGCATTTCACTGTCAACACCCTCTGTAGCGGGTGCAGCGGACATTTTTTGTGGCCAAAACAGCTCCCAGCACAAGCCAACATGAGGGAAAAGGTCAGTATGGAAATAGTGTACGACCGTTGCGGCTGCATCGGTTTCAGCAGTGATGACAAGGGCTGTTAATTGGTACTGTAGCAGATAATGTGCGCATGGGGAAACCAGGACACCGAGCCAGCGTCCTCTGTACTCCATCTCTTTGTGGCTAAGTTTGTGTGTGTGTGTGTGTGTGTGTGTGTGTGTGTGTGTGTGTGTGTGTGTGTGTGTGTGTGTGTGTGAAATCAGTTAGTTTAGGAAAAAAATTATTTATGCATGCTTTTTTGCATGTGTGTGTATGGGTGAATTTCTGTGCATGCATTTATGCATATCGTTGTGGATTCATTTGACTTTATGCATTTAACATTTATACTTATTCATCCTAGTTGAAATTAAATGTGTGCTCATCACATAATAACATTGCAGAATTATTATTAACATTTTAACATATTAACATTTATTAACATTTACTTAAAGGGACACCTCAATTTCTGCCTGGAATTACCGTCATGGTCGACGGCAGCAAAACAAAAACATTGTTGTTTTGGTTTGAAACTTAGAGCGCATGCCCCTCCTGCACTTGAGTGCTGGGTGGCTCGCATTCCTCTCTACTCCTCCCCCTAGAGCTCTCATAGGCTCACACCCTTTTCTACCCCTCCCCCTAGAGCCACCCACACATTTGTGGACACTTGTGTTTGGAACAGTGAGCTGGGGCAGAAAGTTGGGTTTGGAGGAGTGTACCGTTAACTAAAGATTAGAGTAAATATTAATACTTAAAGCATATAATTTCCACAGAGGCAGATGACACAAACCATGTGCCTGCATCCATCCATCTGTGTGTAGGACCATCCTCTGAAGTGGCCCGCTGACTGTAACTGAATCCATGTCGATGTGTCTGGCCGACAGACAGATCAACGAAGCCTGTCTGTCACGAGCAGTGACCCTGGCCTCCCAGGCTCTTTAGCTGTGCATGCACCATGGAGACTAGAGGTCAATGACAGTGGTGAGGGTTTAGAATTCACAGGGATAAGTGTGCTCGGATAGCTTGCAAAGAGGATGCGAGGGCAAGGGAGCGGAATCTACGAGCGAGATAGAAGAGGAGTGCATGTGACAAAGCTGTCGTCACATATCTCCATGAAGGAATTTAGATCAAAACCATCTTTTGGAATGAGTCTTTGAAGCTGTTGTGGTACCACTTTGAATATGTGATACACTCCTCGATTACGCTATAGTGCCCCCAGATCCTCACATTTCTGTTCCATCCACAAACGAGTGGATGGTTAAAGGAGGAGGGGTAAAGAAAGTTGTGAGCCTATGAAAACTGTAGGGGGATGAGTAGAGAGGAATGCGAGCCACTCGGTACTAAGGTTTGAGAAGTGCATGTACTCTGCGTTTGAAACCCTGGATAATTTTAAACACAAATTGAGGATCACTTTAATAGAAAGAATGCTAATAAACCATATCAATATGTCAATGGTCTTTACATTTAAGAAAGATGCTCATTAGGCACCGCATTTTACTGGATAAATTGCAATAGTTCATCTGTTTAATTACGGATGTGGCAAGCTTATTTAGACATTTCCTGACTGGGACAATTCTTTGAACACACAGATCCTATTTCCAAAACTTTGTTTAAACCCCTTTTTCTGTGATTGTTCTTTACTTTTCTCGTTTCCTTTCCTTCAGTGTTTCTCAATCCATCTGTTTTGTAACGAGATCCCTGCATCATTATGAGTTATAGAAAACAGTCGCAGTGGCTTCCCAACTATGTGACTGTTTATCTCCATGTGCACCGCACTGGGATCAAGTTATTGGGATAAAAGACTATCGGGACAATAGACTTGGCTGCATTTTCGTGTTTCCTCATGAATCCAATCCACAGTCTGGCTGGTCAAGCTCTATTGAATAAACCTCATATAGACATGTTACATTGTTAAAATCTAATATGATTTATTTTTCTGTATAAATATAAATACATTCACCCTCTGATTCTTGTGAGCCTAATGCTGTTTTACTATATTGTTCTGGTCTTAACGGTCATGGAAATCTTCATTTATTTAAGTTGATTAGACCAAAGATTATTTGAATTGAGCATATATTAATAGTCGGCATGCTAAATATATACATTTGAAATGTGTGTGGCTATATCTGTTATTTTTTTTGTTGCTATTTCCTTTCAACTTTCACATCTATCAAACTAATCTTTTATGTTGTCAGACATGAGAAAAGGGCATCAGACCTCCATGAGAAAATGTGATGGTCATAGAACATATTTTACAGACATCCAATTGTGATCACTTAACCACAAGTCAAGCATTTGGGATAGAACAACTCTTACACATAAATGTTTTGTATGTGAATGTCTTGTGTGAAAACGTGATTGAAGAATACTGATGGTTTGACTCACGTTAAGTTTATGGATTTGTGGGGTGTTCGCTAAGCATATCTTTCTTTACTTGACAGCTGTGTCCTTGCTGACACCAGCCCTTAGTTGAGCGAGTTTCTAAATCACAGAGAAGTGGGAACACAATTCTTTCCTTCTTAAACTATAACTTTGTTTGATAGTTGGTCCAAATGTGTATACAGTATACAGTATATACCCACTTGTGTTATAATAACCTATTATTACCTGGTATTCTTGTACACCCATTAAATTGAATAATTAGGGTATAGGTTACCCAACTATTGAAGTGCCAACACTAAGCTGCAGAGTTGACAATATGTCCTGGCCTGGCAAAAATCGGCTTGGCCCATAACAGGTCTTAAATTCCACCAGCGTTTAGAATTGAGTTACAAGTGTTTAGCTGGGGTTAGTAAATACCATCTTTATTGCGGCTCATCCGTTTGGTTTATACCTTGTTAAATTAAACATGTTTTCCTCCCACTAAGTTTATATTGTTTCCTTTTGGGGTTGATACAGTAGGGAAGGGATTTTATTATTTGTGTACCTTTGAAGACCAGAATAAATCTAGCCCAGTATGATATACATGTATGGGGGATATATATAGTATATATATCATATATCGGTATGATGTATAGGGGATGTCTATGAGCCAATCTGTGCTTTAAAAATAACAGAATATAATAGAAACCTGTTACTTATTTGTTCTAATTTTGCAGACCTGGTTTGATAACTTGATCACTATAAATGCAATAATGAGCTTTCTGAAAACGTTTTAAGTAAACCGTAAGAGGTGAAAGTCTGTGGTTAAAACACAAAAAGCAAAAGACAGGCCTATCAAAAAATATTGTCATGCTAAATTACACCATGGCTTCCTTCTCATGCCTCATGCCATCCAAGAGGATGTCAACTGATGGCTTATAAAGATCGACGCTTGCCAATCCTGCATTGGATAGCTTATTTATAACTAGAGATAGGGGCCTAATCTTGACAGAAGTGCTGTGGTGATGATGGTTATCATTTACAGACCCTGTATATTTAATTATACAGTGTAAACCTTGCTCAAATACATACACGGGATCTTAAATGGTTTTTCATTTCCATACAATTCTGTATTTAACACAAACTTATTTACCTAAGTAGGCCAAAATTGCTAACAAAATTTTCCCTTTTATAATTAACACATTGAAAGCGTAGAGCTACAGTTTTAAATTTGAATTTAAAACTTAATTTGAATTTTAAATTCATTCATTGGAATATATGTTAGTTCTTTCTCAAAATACAGTTGAATCTGAATAGTTTCAGAACAGTACATACAAATTACATTAATTCAATAGTTATAAATTCAGTTATACCGTTACATTTTTCTTATTCAATTTGTATTTATTCTTCATTATTATTATGAATCTTTTAGACACTAATTTCTTTCCATAGGCCAGTGTGGGTCTGCTTCAACTCAAGCCAATGATACATCCATCCACATAGTCCCTCATTTGGCCCTCACCATATGCCCCACTCTTATACAAATATATTGGCCAGTATATAATACTCTATATACATTTGTTTAATGAGTGTATACACCAAATCAAACAAGAAATCATGGGCAAAAAAAGGAAAGGTTAAATAGAGTCATGTTCCACCCACATGCGTACAGGGACTGACCTCGATATATCAATGTTGTAATTAAAGCTACATTTCATGTCTCTGTGGCATTCCTCATAATATTTACACTCCTTTTGCTGCAGTTCAAGAGAATCCCCCCCGTATGTGATACAGCGGAAAGAAGAATTCAAATAAACATCCACTCAGAGGAAACAGGTTTAAGATGTCACAGTTAGACACTCATCCATCTTGTGGTCAAAGTCTTTGTCACCCTTGCTGCAAGTTGACAAAAGCCCTGGGGCATGTCAGTTTGTGCACACGCGCAATTACATGCATTTATGAGACAGGGTTGGTAGGAAAATGTGTGTGTGTGTGTGGGAGTATATCAGCAAACGGACTTCCCACTAATATCCCTCAATAGATCAAACATGGAAATAATTAGGCCAACAGTAAATAAAACTGAAATGAAACAATAAACGGTGGCAGCAGAGAGACAGATGTTGCAGTTGTAGGCAGGACTGGGCCTATTTAAAGCCTGTTTTCTCTATCTGCCTGTTGAAAATACGTTTGACACTAAATACTGTCTAGTACATGCAGTACTGCCTGGCTTTTCTGTAGCTACTGAAAGCTTTCTCATCACACCAAATGTATGGAGAAAAGGGTATTCAAAATGTTTTTCTAAACCTGCCCTCTGCAAGACAACAGAAGTTTAAATGGTGTCATAGATAACAGTTGGGGGAAATGAGACATTACCCCAAGTGAAGGAGTTCAAGTACCTTGGTGTCTTGTTCGCGAGTGAGGGGACGATGGAGC
>JAOEHI010000808.1:0-13325 GCA_025447815.1 Percopsis transmontana
GTGTGTGCGTGCACCTGCTTAATGGCAGCCTTAGCCTGTGTGTGTGTGTGTGTGCGTGCACCTGCTTTATGGCAGCCTTAGCCTGTGTGTGTGTGTGTGCGTGCGTGCACCTGCTTAATGGCAGCCTTAGCCTGTGTGGCGTGTGCCCACTCCCCGGCGGGAGCCCTCTGGGGAGGGGGGCGGGCGGCGGGCACGGCTGCTCGTGCAGGCTGGGTGGAAGCGTCTGGACCTAGAGACACGGGCGTCACCGGAGACCAGCGTTAAGCCTCCCGTCGTCACGTACAACCGGTGGCAACCGCTAGACATCTGATATAATGCAGGATACGCGCTGGTGCACACTGCCCCCCCATCACATGGAGACACTCGAGTTTTCAACATAAGTAAATAAATAAGGTTAAAACCTCGATTGTCGATTCTCAGTACAGGACTACCCACAAGGTTCCTTTCCCCCCTGACCAATAAACGATGACGCAACCTAAAACTAAGCCGTCGACACAGTGTGGAGACTAGCCCACGTCCAAGTCAAGGGAGACTAAAACGGCTACCTAGCGGAGGCAGGCTGAGGCCGGTGCTCTGCGACAGCAGGATGCGGTACATGTCCCTCTGCCGGGCGCTGGAGTCGGCCAGCTGTCTCTGCTGGTTCCTCTGCTCCCGGAGCTGCTCCAGCTCCTTCTGGAGCTGCTCCACGCTGGCCTCCAGCTCCGACACACTGGGCGGGGAGGGTTGGGGGAGGGTTAGGAGACAGATCTCTCACGTTAGCTTCGTCTCGATGTCGTCGGACTGTCAATGCGCCGAAGCCGCCTACAGCGCCATTAGCATTAGCATTAGCTTCTCCTCACCGCGCCGACGTGATGTGGCTCCGCTGGCGTTCCCGCTCCTCCTCCAGCTCCCTCAGCCGTCCCAGCATGCTCTGGTTCTGCTTCTGCAGCTCCTCCACGCTGCGGAAGGTCAGCTGCTGCGAGCCCTGCACCTCCTCGGAGGTGGAGCTGGAGATGTCTGCCGAGTCACCACCGCCACCGCCGCCGTCGTCGTCCCTGGCGACCCTGTGGCCCCGGGCCTCCTCCAGATCCACCAGCAGGGTGCACACCTGGATGGCACGATTTACACGTACAGCATTTAGCAGACGCTTTTTAGCTGAACAGGTCGCACAGAAGCGCCAACATTCAAAGCCAATGAGAAAGTGCCAAAACGTGCAGTTCCACGAATGGCCACTTGAGGTTGGCTACAAAAGCGAGTCAATCCCCATAGACCCGCATGTTAAAATGTCCAACTTTACAGCAGAAATAAACATGTTTACAGCCTGGTACCAAAAAGAATACAAAAATAACGGTTTTGGTCTCTACAGCTGGTATCTACAGGTGAAATTTTATATAAATCATCAGTTGAAATGATATTAAGCCATCAATGTATCCATCCATTACACATAGCCGGGAGTCAGACAGTGCCAAGATGGCACGAGCCAGCACACTTGGAGCTTCAAACCCGTTCTTCAGAAAACCTACGGGTGACGTGACGGAGGGTTTGTCCCCTTATTCATACGGTCATTCATGTCTTATTCATGTGGATAAAAAGTGAAACACCGCCTACGCCTAGCTGTGGGGGGGGGTAGAGGGGAATACACATCACTCAGCAATTAGGTGGGGATGGGGAGGGTGTAATACCGATTTTAACCACAACGTTAATAACACGAGTCAATGATTACCATTGTAAACTGTAAAAATGCCACCTCACACTAGGGGGCGCTGTGGTTTGGGCTCGTGCATCTCAAGCAAAAAAAAAAAAACCTCGTGAACATCGTCTTTCATGTCAGCTGGTTGAGCCAGTGGAGGGCAGGTGACGCCACACCCACCCTCCATGACAGTACCTGGGCAGACGTGTCCTCCAGCTGCCTCTCCGTCCTGAGCTTCTCCCTCTCCACAGCAGAGCAGCGCTGCAGGGCCTCGTCCCTCTCCTTCTGCAGACTGTGGATCTCCTGGGCGCGCGCGCACACACACACACACACACACACACACACAATGAGGTCATTTAGCAGACGCTTTCATCCAAAGCGACTTACAATCACTGTTACACGGAGCAGGTAGGGGTTAGGCATCTTGCTCAAGGATGCTTACAGGTAGGCCAACTCTGGGGTTCAAACCCACGACCTTCTGGCTGGGAGTCCAACACCCAGACCGCTAGACTACCTTGGACTCCCAGCCAGTAGGGGGCAGGATGGTCTAATGGTCTGGGTGTTGGACTCCCAGCCAGTAGGGGGCAGGATAGTCTAGTGGTCTGGGTGTTGCACTCCCAGCCGCAAGGATAGCCACTAGACTATCCTGCCCCCTCACACACACACACACACACACACACGAGCGTCACGTCTGGTGTACAAACGGAGAGGCCCGTTGGCACTGGCTGTGCCGCGGCGGTTGCCGTGGGTTCTCGGCCCCTCACCGCTCTGGCCTGCTCCAGCTTGTTGCACAGGGAGGCCATGGCCTTCTGCATGCTCTCGTACTCCTCCCGCTGGCGCCGCAGGACGGGGGCCTTGGACTCCACCTCGCGGACGATCTCGTCCAGCACGCGGGTGACGCGCCTCGTCTCCTGCCTCTCCAGCTGCAGCTGGGTCTGGCACTCCACGTAGGCGTTGTACAGCTGCACGGGGGAGCAGACACCGGGGCGGTTCAAGTACGCTCGCGCGAACACCGGGGGGCGCTGTGGTTTCGGGCTCGTGTTGGGTTTAGCAACGCATTTTGGTACTCCAAACACACCGTACTTCGTATCTAATAGGTCCCTTAACCCATTTTAAAATTTAAAAAAACACCCTAATTTATAAATTTGCCAATTCTAATGATTCTAAAAACTATTCTCTAAAAAGGTTTCAAAGGGATTGTTTGTACCGAAACACTGAAAGTAACAGTTTCCCAATCTCTCACCTCAAAGAACTTCATACCAGGCTTGACAATCTCCGCCACGGCAGCCGCCGAGGGACACAGGGCATCCAACTGCTCCTCGGTCAGGGAAGGCACACCTAGATGAAGAGACAGAAGGTAACCAACCATAGGCTAATCACAGTGCATGTAGACATTGAGGTGTGACACCCTCTCCCATCTAAAGACAATGTGTCATTAGTCACAGAGGATGATTTAATTAAATTAGGTCATTTAGCAGACGCTTTTATCGACTCACAATTACAAGCTGCTATTACATGGAGCAGATAGGGGTTAGGCACCTTGCTCAAGAATGCTTACAGGCATCCTAGGCTACCCTGCCCCCTACTGGCTGGGAGTCCAACACCCAGACCACAAGACTACCCTGCCCCTGCCAGACTGGGAATCTTGCAGGGTCAATATGTGCATGAGCCAAGACAAAGAACGGACAACATTAAGCACCGAGGAGAAAAAGGCCGGCTTAAGGCAGCTCTGATGGCCGGCTCACACCAACTGTCATGAACAGCACGCTCACACTGTGAATGGTGCGTGTCAAACAGGATGTCAGCACAACGGTACTTTGTGCATGAAGCGTGACTGCATTACCCAGCAGACAAAACACACACACACACACACACACACACACACACACACACAGAGAGCGTCCTCACAGCATTGTTTGTCAGCCGCTTTCACGGTGGCATTCTCCAGCTCCTTCTCCATCTTCTTCAACTTCTCTCTGTGCTCCGCCTCCACTCGCACCTTAAGCTCCTCCCCCTCCGACACCTGCTTCTCCAGCACCTTATTGGCTGCAAAGAGAGCGACATTAAGTTATAGTATACGCTCCGGCACTGGGTAATACAATAGAGTGTGTGTCCTACCCTCGCTGGTGTCTTTGACCAGCTTGCTGAGCTCTTCCACTGCTCTGTTCAGTTCTTGGTTCTTTGTCTCAGCGTCTGACGCTGCCCCCTATGGGAGGGAACACATAGTGCACACAGACACTTTCATATGGAGCAACTTATTACACCACACATTCATAATGTATTGTTACTTCAGTGATCTTATCTATCTATCTCTCTCTCTCTAATCTCACCTTGTAGAGCGAGGACAACTTGATGTGAGCGTTGAGCTCATTGCGGTATTTCTCCTCCATTGCAAACTGCTGGTCTTTAGACTGAAGAAACAGATCGAAGAAACACACCAGTCAATCAGGAGAATACAGCGTGTGTGCGTGTGTGTAGGAATGTGTGCATCTCAGAGTTCTGTGAGTGTGCACGTGTGTGTTACCTGTTTGAGTTTGTTGTTCAGATCTTCGGCTCGCCTGTGATGGCTGTCACTGGTCTCCTTTAGAACGGCCAGCTGGTTCTCTAGGCTGATCACCTGGGCAAGAGAGACGTCACAACAGATGCATTATGGGTAGAGACAGTTCAGGCCTGGTTTACAAACCTCAAAGGAACGGGGTGGTGGGGGAGGCACAGTTTGATATTATTATATAGTGTGTATTTGGTGGAAGGAAAAAATAATCGACAGCCAATTGACTTGAATTTATTTTCTGAAAAAACTTAAATAGTTTTAATCCTTTTAAAAAGAGACACCGGATACGAGCTGTTGACATACACGGTTCCTTATTTTATACGATTAGGAATGTTGTTTCCTTTGGGGCTGGCTTACAGTAGAGTATCGGCAGGATAGGAGGCAGGATAGTCTAGTGGTCTGGGTGTTGGACTCCCAGCCAGTAGGGGGCAGGATAGTCTAGTTGTCTAGGCCTTGGACTCCCAGCTGGAAGGTCGTGGGTTAGAGCCCCAGAGGTGGCCTACCTGTAAGCATCCTTGAGCAAGATGCCTAACCCATACCTGCTCCATGTAATAGCACCATGTAATTGTAAGTCGCTTTGGATAAAAGTGTCTGCTAAATGACCTCATTGTAACTGTAATTGGAAATTCAATAGAAAAAAAGTTAATCTGACGTAACCCGGACCTTATCTGATAAAATGTTACATATCTGCACTGAAATAAATGTTGTGTATGGGGAAAAAACAAATAAAAATAAGATTCAATCTCTAAATACAGCAACCAAGCATTACATTTCTTCCGAACCTCAGTATGTGGACTTAAAAATCGAGTAAAATCAGCATTTCAGTTTACAAAAGGTTCAATATGAAGTTCTTCTGAGGCTGCACCATTGTAGCACATGACGCCATGGAATTGATGGACGCCAGGCTGAACTTGACAAGAACATTTACCTGGTCCTTGCCGTTCTCCAGGCTGGAGCGCAGATCCAGGATCTCCTTGCCCGTCTCCCTGTTGGTCCTCAGCAGTTCCTCGGTCTTCGCCTTCAGCTCGGAGTTTAACCGCTCGCTCTGTTTCTGGAGCATCTCCTTCTCCTGCTCCATGCGCTTCTCTCGGTGCTGCAACACACAAACACAGCGGCATGCCAGTCACGCTGACACCAGTTCTAACAATATACCTGTGCAAATATATAGGGCTGTGCTAAAAAAAAAAAAAATAAAAAAAATAAAAAATAATAATAATAATAATAAAAAGCAATAAAGCAATATATAGCGACATTTATTTTCGTGATATACTACATCGATTTCCAGCTCAAAAATTGATTCTTTCAAAAAATGTTTTTTAAAAAAAATATTTAAAAAAATAAATCAAGATTCTCGTTTTAAACGTGTGTGAACTACAACTAATAGATGTCGCTGTACAGCTAGTTGCCTAGAATTGATGGCCCCCCATTTCCGGTAGAGTGAAATTTGGATGCAACATGATGGACGCAGCTGACAAAATTACAGCGGTTCCTTAAAAACATAAAGCAAATGTGTCGTATTTCAGCTCTCTTTTTACATTTTCGGTGAACTATGTGGAATATCGCAATATATCGCAATATGTATTGTATCGTGATGTAATCGTATCGTGATCTATGTATCGTGATGCGTATCGTATCGTGAGGTCCTTGCCAATACCCAGCCCCACAAATATACAACATACCCGTTTGTTGGTTGGCACCGAGACAGCTCAGAAGCACGTACACATTGTAGCTCTAACTTACGTATGCACTGTATACCACTGCGTGTAGTGTGTACCTGTACGGAGGCTTCGGACGACTGGATTTCATCTAGCTTCAGCTGCAGCTCCATCTTGACTTTGTGGGTCTCCGCCAGCTTCTCGTTCAGTTGCTTTGCGTCGGCTGTAAGGAAACCACGACGATGACATCTCGGGCGTTAATATCCCCAGGTTCTCAATGACTTGAATTTTTAAATTGCGAGACAGACAGCGCAGACTTGGTGTCCGTCAGTGCAGGAACTCACCGGTCAGGTTCTCCACCTCCTGAGATCTCTTCTCCAGGAGACGTGCCAGCTCTCTCCTCTCTGCCTCGATCTCATACTTGGCCTTGGTCTTGACACACACCCACGTTAAAACATGTTCGCATGATTAAATAAAAGTGAAACGTTTGATTGGAATACTAGGCAAGACACTTTATTTATATGGCACATTCGATAGACAAGGCAGACTCAAAACAGGATTTAAAAAATAATGCATAAAAAGCCTAAAGACTAAATAAAAGACTAAGAATCAGTGGTTTTTGGTTTTCATCCACATAACTATGGCAAGCGATATCGTTATTTTGCCTAATTTGTCCTGGCGGGAGCATGTAGAGGTTGGATAGTATATTCACTGTACAAGTCTCTTTAGATAATAGCATAGACTAAAGCTTGAAGTTCATCAATAACTTAGCTAGATGTTAATTTCTATAAAGTTCCTGTGGTGCTGTATTCAAGTTACTGTCCATTTGATTGCAATCTCTCGTTAAATTGTCAGTAATAGTAGGAGGGGGGAATTGTTTTTTTTCTTCTTCCCCTTATGATAAATTAGCATACCAATATATTTACATGAGCATTTACATGAGGTAATGCACAGCTAGTCACCTGTTGTGCTGGTTTCTCAGAGCTTTCCCCCTCTATACCCTTCAGAGTGCTCAGCTCTTCATCTACACAGAGAAAAACATAGTAAGTACAGTATTGCAGTCTGTACAGAACACACCAGGAAAAAAAATGGAACCGATTCAAAAAAGGAATACACCATAGAATACAAAACATTTAGACATAAACCAACAATTCTATGCATCACGGGTGAAATTATGTGAGATTTGAGGGTATGTGAGTACTCACTGAGCCGGTTATTTTCCTCTTTGACAGTTTCAAGGTCTCTGGCGGTAGACAATATGTGTTCCTGACTCTCTACCAGTCTTTTCTCCACATCAAAGTACTGTTGCTCTGTGGGGACACAACGCACGAATTTTTTTTCGGACATGCAGACACTACAAATTGTTTTTACAAATGAACCATCAATATGCTGCAATGGCAAGAGTACGTCTTTAATTATTTTGTACGATAACTCTATGGGACTAACTCGGGACTCGAGCAAAGACGATTTGGTCAAAGCTCTATATCACTCGTTCGCTAACAGAACCTTGTTACTTAATTTATTAGGGGGGGGGGGGGTAGCCTACGTACTCTATTCCACCACTGAATGCAGTATCGGTACGTATTGTAGCCTCATTCTACGTGACTTAAGTTGGTACGTGGTACGCTAACATGCTAACTAGCTGTTTCACCATTGGGTTTTACTGACCACAGTCTGCTTTGAAGCGCTCGTATTGCGTGTTCAGTGCGTCGTTGGCGCTCTGGAGCTCCGTGAGAAACTTCTCCAGCTTGTTCTGGGCGCCCTTCGGAAGCTTATTAAGCTCCGTCCGCTCCAGGACCTGGAGCAAGACGGCCGCCATCTTCCCCTACCGTCCAAATAAAAAAAAACACAGATAAGACTGTTCAATAGTGTGGTTGCATGTGGCGGATGAAGTGCTGATGATTAATAGCGAACTAGTCCTCCTCCGATTACCGTAGTTGATGACGGCGTCGACCGCGACGGAAACACATTTATGCGCAAAGGATCATGGTAGCTGTAGTTGATTCGCTCTGCTGACGTAGCTCATGGTGACAGATGTAAACATTCAAATGCAGCCGCATGCAGTCCTGCTCATGTGGTAACGTCAGCCTTATTTCGTTCTGGTACTACACTTACATGAGCTATGGAACGCGGATAAGGTAGTAGCCTAGACTACGCGCTGTTGATGGAAGTACGTTTGTTGTTGTTTTTAAAACACTTGCCAGCTAATATAACGTTACGCCATTGATCATCACGGCCGAAGGGAAGAAGTCAAGACAGGGCTAGCTTGCACAACTTCCAAGTATAATTGCGAAGCGGTTACCTGCAGGTGGGCTAACTCTTATATTTTATTTTATAAGCGAAACAATTTCAACGTTTAACGTTAGTCTCATTTTTAGTCTCTCTCTCTCTCCCTGTCTGACTCTCTTGCCCCAACCCTTTCCAGTCAGTATGGGTCGTGGTTATATAGTAGAAGATACAGTGGAGACGTATTTGGCCCAACTGTGTGCCTCCAATGAATTTCCAGTTACAGGATTCCTCATCGGCCAGGTAAGGCATTTACATCCTCAAAGAGGGTAACTGTTTGTATCGCCGCTTAGAAAGGGATTGTTAACGGGTTTTGTTGTATCGTTGTTCTCAGTATTATGCATAACTAACGTTACAGTATATCCAATACCATTCTACAGATTACAATAAAGAAACATTTAGTGCTGGCATATAATAATGCACAAAAAGCTGCTTTACTTTGGCGATTTAAGTCCTATGATGTACCTGTATGATTAGTTTGAAGTGTTTTATTCCCGTTGCACCATTTCTAGAGCTCTGCCCAAAGAGACTACATCGTCCTGGCGGCTCAGACCCCCCAAAAGGAAGAGATGAGCGCTGCATCTGGAAGTTTATTTCATAGTCTGGACCTAGTGTGGATCACTGAACATGCCAGACAGGTAGCCTGACTTGAACTGTCAACCTTCTCCCCTCCAAAACAACTACGCTATGTCCAAATAATGTCTAACTAATGAAAACCATAGTGTGTAAGCTCACCTGAGGTCATTCATTTCGTATACTAGCATTCGTTCTGTTTGTTTGACATATACCGGGACTTTAACTCTGTTCTGCTGCTTCTGGCCAATAAATAAACACTAATCGAAAATAAAAAAAGTAAAACCGCACACCAAAGAGCTCCCATTGAGGTGTTTTATTCTCTTTTAAGATCTTTAAGTTGGCTTTTGCATAGTATTTGAAGTCTGAAGGAGGGCCGTAGGGATTGACGTGTCACTTGACATTTAAACACCCCAATGGGAGCTCTTTGGTGTGCGGTTTACTTTTTTAAATTTTTGATCAGTGCCTATTTCACTTGTCTAGGTGTCTGAAATGTTGCCAGGAGGCCTCTATGTGTTGGGAATGTTTGCCATCGCAGACACCGACACCAAGGACGCGATGATCACACTCAGGCAGGTCGGTGTCGCATTGACGCACACGGTGTCTGGAGGTGGAACTAGCTTTGACCCGCCTGTTGTACTAATACATCAAAGTACAGTCTAGATATGCATATGGATTATACCCAATTAAGTGTTATTAGTTACATCATAGCAGTAAATTCAGTTAATTTTCTCAAACCAGTGGCGGCCATACCCCTATTTTACACACAATCTCCAGCACACAACTGGAGATTGTCCGTGTCTGACGTGTTCTCACCTACTGGAAATGCTCCTGTTTGGTTTAGGCGAAGGGTGGAGCCTGGGTAAAGCATGCAGGAGGCAGAACAAAAAGTGTATGAATCCACCCGTGTCATTGTCTTACGGTGTGTATTTAACATTATTTATCTGTGTGTAGCTGACCTTTACAGTGGAGAAACTGATCTCAGGGGAACGTTTGTGGAGCCTTGACGAGGATGACGTCACAGACCGCGTCGCACTGCACGTCAACCCCACAACCATGCAGTATCCTTCAATGTCCAATAGGAATGCAGGACTGAATGGGCTGGGGGGGTGAATCAGTTGTTCTGTTATGCTTGTTACCTTCAGAGAGATGAAGGAAGCTCACCACTGAGTTTGAAGAGATGTGCGTCAAACACTTTCACAGGGTCATACTGGGTCTAAGCTTGGCATGAACTAGGGACGTTGAGCTTAACTGTTTTGAGGTTAACCTCGGATATAAATCGTAAATCGTGATTAATCGTCACAACTTTGAAGTCACTACTTTAAAACCATTAAAAAAAAAGTGTGTGAATATAGGCTGATTTGAGTTCTCCAAAGTTACGTGTATCCTTTTCCATACCATCTGCTCTACGGGAGCCTATTTACTTCCCCTTGCGTTCAGAATGTTAGTGGACACCCCCGTAGCGTGCCACTTTATTTTCCCTGCTATAGGCTTGGAAGAGCTGCACTGTTGCCTGTCTGACTGCATGTGTGGCTACATAGTGAGGATGGGGGAGGAACGTGCGGTCCCTGAATTGTATCCGCCGTATCGCGGTAACCGTGAAATCGTGGTTTTTTATTTCACAATTAACCGTGCCACCTAATTTCAAACCGTGGCATCCCTAGCATGAACTAATAAATAATAAACTGTAAACCATATTCTAACTTGAATAAGTAAATAAGTAATCCTCCCTGAACCGTTTGCATCATTTGTCAGTTACCATGTTGTGATCCGTTAGCATGACACTGAAGTTTGTCTGCTTAGAACAAATCGCTTAAATCCAGTCGGTACATAAGCAAAACATCTGAGGGAATTAGTGAGAATATTCTTTAACCCTAACTATCAGAACCGTCTGCAGAACCTTTGACATCAAAGACCCCAAGGTAATGGTTCCTATTTAAATAAGTTTGGGCTCAATAATTATTATCCTTTTTATAATCGCTTTAGTAAAATGTTGTTGTAATGAAAGCTGATTTGGTGCTAAGTAACCAATAGGGGTTGTGATATGGGTATAACAAAGCACTACAGTATGACGTATTGCAAGCGCTTGCACAGAGGACACAGTTTCAGGTAGTCCAGACGTGGCCATGCTGTCGTGTCCCCCTGAAAACTACCGCTCTGATTGGCTGGTTTCAGAGCACGGGCAAGCCTGCTGTTTGGAAGTACCAGTCAGGTTTGTGTGCGTCCTGGTCGATGGTGTCGTGCTTTCTAGAAGTGGACATTGCTGTAGAGGTGCCAGATGATGTGAACAGCCTGGAGCAGATGAAGAGCTGTCTCAAGGTCAGTGGTACAACAGTGGTACTAACCAGAAGAATAATACTGATTGGTAATGGCCAACAACACACACAATGTTTTTGGGAGAAGGTACAGGAGTATTACACTTAGCAATTATTTGTTGTTTTTGTGGCAATGTCAATCATAAACGCATACAGTATGCACAAATGCAATTTGTAGCGGATTATCATAGAGTAAATTACAGTTTGGTGCTTGTTTCAGGAGGGACTGAAAACATGGGTACACCAGATTGAGGACGCCGTTTGTCTCATTGATGGAAAAAGGCTACCAGAGGATGCAGACCTTACAAAAGGACAGGTGATAGAAAATCAGTGAACCTTTTTACAAAGCCAAACGGAGAGCATGTTCATTGAACCCAAGCTGAGGACTTCCTCGAGGCCACTTAGTAAATGGTTCAATGTACCTTTTTTTACTTTTTTGTACTGTGCTATGTTGACCTCTGTAAATATTACTTCACATTCAACTCCCCCTGCATGTTTTATGTTTAGAAAAGAAATGTGAAACGGACATTCAAGGCTCAGCTACTTCTCAGACAGGTAAGTGAGACACACACACGCATGCGCACACAGACACATTTTGTGTCTAATTTGTGTTTAATTCTCATATGTCAAATGAGACTCCCGGATGTAAGGCTACTATGCAGACAATGGTTTGACTATAATTATCGTTTCTATTGCTGAAGGGTTTGACTGAAGGTCAGTATCATTTTGGAGAAAATAAGCTTGACCTTTTTGAGAGGGCTAACATAAATATAATCAGTCAGTACGCACATTAAAGAATAAAACCGTATGACGGCCGAGTATACAGGCGAACCAAATGTTTCTCGCGGTCTAAGCTGCTAACAAACAAACGACACAACACAGAAGTACATGCTGTGTCTGTTATTGCCTGCATATGTGGCTTAAAGTCAATACGTTATTGATCCTGTCTTCAGTGAAATTCCATGCTACTTGATTGTTGTCAAGAGTCCCATGTCTCACACTCCCCCTTCCCCCCTCAGTCCAGTGACGATGAAGAGGAGGATTCTGCAGAGGCGCAGGAGTGTGCAGGCACTTTTTGGATGAAAGGAGGCATTAACGGCTTGGCCTATGTGCACAGCAACAAACCTAAAGCCAAACTGGCCGAGAGGGTGAACACTTTATTATCTGCTATTCTTTATTTTGCCACTAGGTGGCGGCAAAGCCTCCAGGCAGGCTCATTATTGTTTCATCTATTTATTTATTTATTTATTTTTTACATTTTCTTAAAATGATCTGAACAGCTGCTAAAGCGGGACGTGGTGTCCACGATGGCTGAGAGGGCCAGAGTAATAGGAGAGGAGCTGCTGAAGGTAGTGGATGACACCAAGGAGAAACAACAGATGGGTACGACAAATCGGGCCGCACGCACGCACACACACACGACTTACGATAATCTTAAAGCTGCAATAGTGAACGTTCCCATTTAGTGTACTGTATTTTTGCATTCGGGCCGATGGGGATGCTTATACGCAACTCTCTTCAGCAAAAACGCCACTCTGCCTGAGTACCGCTGCTTAACACAGCTGTACGAGGACGGTGGGGAATAGTCATTATTATTGTGGCATACACACAACTGTCCACACGATACGTTATCAATTCCACGGTGCCTTGCACGGTTTTATTGCACACACGTCCCCCAGGACTTGCACTACCTGGTATATAGCATACAATCGGCCCCAGCACTACGCATACGCCACACTTTGTTACTCGTGGCTGGTCATCCGCCAGGTTCTGCCTCTGGCCCTCTCTCTCGCAGCTGTAGGCCCTTACTGTTAAAAAGGGAGACAAGTGATTAACAAAACACCCACACCTGTCCCCTAGCGCCGTGAACCACACCTCCCCACGTTCCCTTCCACACACAGACAGGCTAAACCACGCCCCCACCCCCACAACTATGTTGACAGGGGGTTTATGAGACGACTGAGAATGAATCTATTGAATCGGCTTTTTTGCTCATCCCTGTTTACTTGTGCTTCCAATAAAAATATCTCTTAAAGATTTAACAGGAAAAAGCTACCAGTGTTCTTTGACAAATAATGCAGTTATTTGAAAGAGTAATTAGGCTTATATTGACTAAAACAGCTATTTAATGGGGGGTACCTCGCACCCCCCCACGACACACACACACACACACACACACACACACACACAGACACACAGACACACACACACACAGACACACAGACACACACACACACACACACACACACACACACACACACACACACACACACACA
>JAOEHI010000809.1:0-13325 GCA_025447815.1 Percopsis transmontana
AGAGAGAGAGAGAGAGAGAGAGAGAGAGAGAGAGAGAGAGAGAGAGAGAGAGAGAGAGAGAGAGAGAGAACCATAAACTGTACCAAAAATACTGCATAAATTATATTAAAGTGGAGCTCAATCAAATCCAATCGTTTCTCCTCGAATGTGTACTTGCAAAAGCACACACTTGTATGAGGATTGTATGAGGATTGTATGAGGATTAAAGGCAAAGTGCTACATATGGAAATACTGAAATAATGATATTAGATGTTACTAAATAAAATTTGATGCTTCATCTGTTGCCGTTTTTTTATATTGTGGACTAGACTTTATTTGCATTTTATAACCAGAGTGGAAAAGAACCATGCCCCAAGAATAGACTTATAGACTTCTCATTCACAAACCTTGTGTGCGACAGGACTTGCAGTAGGGGAGCCGTCCTTACCAACCCTTGCCTGCTCATACACAGTGTTGAGGTCAGCTGACATTTCACCTGCAACGAGAACAGAAAAATAACAGTTGACATCTTGATAAAACTGAAATATTGATGGATTATAAAAAGAATACTGTACTTTTATACCAGTTCATACCAGTTAGACAAACTGCCGATGTGCTAAACTACCGTGTTGTACTAACATGTACAACGAGTAACACACTGGTTTGGAAGTATTCAAACTGGAATTTATGTTACCAAATGACCAGCTTTAGCACCTTGGGGCTGGGGTTGGGGGAGAAAAGCTAAGACTACTAATGACTACTAATACTAATGTATTCATAGTTTCTTAGGCTAATCCTGAAGGCATCTTTTTAATAGACAGTCTATAATGACTGCGTAGGCCAAATCTCTTGTGAAATGTGTTGAATTGTAATGTACTGGTCATAAAGGTGTACTTAACAAGAAACTAACATCTGCATGTACACATACATCGTCTTTACCTGTAACAGCCATTGGCGTGGAGAGGGAGCGAGATTTCCTGAATTTGTTTGAGGAAGCTTCTGAAAAGCAACAAAACACACAATTTCAAGTTCAATTTCCCTGTTTCCCTGGATAAAAATGTTAAGGTTTGTGTGCATCTGAGATGCACATGAAATGATGGTTCTGTAAATCACAGACATGTGTCTATGACAGGTGTTTTGAGACAACTTGACTAATTGTGCCTCTTGGACGGCTGGCTGGGTGTGTACATACATACACCACTTGATTGACAGAGAGATGTTGGGCGGGACAACTGATAGCTTCTTCATGATTGGTGGTGTATGATGTGTAGCTGACACAACATAGGGCTGCCTGCCTTCAACATAAGAAGTGGCCTAATCAGCCAAGGTATGATGTATGTCGACCACCTGTCTGTGATTTAAGAGTCCTTATAACTAATGGCTGGTGCCGATTTTAACCTGCATCAGGTCTCTCAGAGCTGGGATCATCTGTTTGAGAGGGCTGTCTGCGAAGCACTCTATGACCCGTTGCCTCACCGAGGATATGACCCACTGACACCAAGGGGATGGCTTGACTCTCCTGTAGCACAAACATTATGACAAGCACATTTGCATTAGCCAGTTATTTCAGGAGGATATTATAACTACTGAGTGAATTATCTGTTATCCTGACAACAGGTACATACTGTAGCTTTATTTCACAGTTAACATGATGGCACAGGGTTATTTTCCATGAAAATACAAAAACTGTTTCAACTAGATGTGAAGTCCTATGGAAAATATTTAAAAGAAATAATAAAATATCAAAATAACACACTAAATAAACCACTAACATTCTGGAGCAAATTAGCCATTCATTCCATGTTCGCGTGACAACTGATAAGGTCTTGACTGCAGAGCTCAGTAGGAGAACAGTACCGGGTTGAAGAGTTCTGTGGTCAGGCCCAGATAGTTATGTAGGGCTAAGAAGGTCACCCTCTGAAGGCGCACCATGATAATCTAAATGGTACAGCACACAGACAGCAGACACAAAAAGAAAGTAATGTAAAAATTAGTGTCTTTTTACAGTAGTAGATTATGAATACAGCCGAACATGACAGAGGGTATCAATATCAACATTGAAAATGAGTTCAATACAAGTTGATTCAACATGGAGGACGATGCGTTTGGTCAGGCATTCCTTGACTGTTATTTTTTCAGTCACATGATAAACGCGCAATGAAGCATCTTAGTTTAACAATCATGTTCAAACCTTTTTGCAATCCTAATGCAATCCAATGAGGCTCCTTTATCGAAACCCACACACCCAGAAACCCATTTCAGACCACAGCTGCGTAAAGTGTGTCATGGACTCAGGTTAAATTAAGCTTTTTGACCATATACTGTATAAATAAGTGGACAAACCCTCCGTGACTTCACCCATAGGTTTTCTGAAGAACGGGTATGCTGGCTCTGGCCGTCGCCATCTTAGTAGAGTCTGCCTCCTGAGTTATATAAAAATTCACCCCCTGTACAGTTGTCATGAATGGGGAAACTAGCTATAGAGACCAAAACAGTTTTTTTGTACCAGGATGTAAACATATATTTCTGCTGTAAAGCTGTCTCAAGTGGCCACTAGAGGAACTGCAGATTCAGGATGGGAGGTTGCCGCTTGGTTTTGTCTAGATTTGACTTCACTTGAGTCTCCAAACCATACCTGGACGACCCGGACCATAGTTTCGGGGTACTTTTCAAACACTGACTCGAAGGCTGTAGCTGGGAGACGTAGAATGCTGGAGTGACTCGCAGCCCTGGCAGACACGGTCTTGTAAGGTGCTGGATAGCCCTGAGTATCAGAAAATGTGGAGAGGATTATGGGACACCATGAGATATTATAGCACATTTATGGGAGGACACAAATAAAAACAAAGATCTGGTTTATGACATACAGTGATGATATCCAGGATACTGAGCAAGCTGTGTACACTGTCTCCCGGCAAAACCTCCTTCACCACAACGTCTGTACCGTCCTGTAGTGGGGAAGTGGGAAGACGTATAAAAGTCTTTATGAAACGGCATAAAACTCATTAACGTGTATTAAGAACACTGGAGTTCTTAAGTTTGCACAAGAACCGCATTTTCCAGAGCTTACATTCTCATGGATGCAAAGGTCCAGCCGGCCATCTTGGACCACATAAATACTGTCATCAATGTCTCCTGGTCGAAAGAGAACTTCGCCTTGGTGGAGCTGAATTAGCACCATGTGACGACACAGTTCCAGGAATAAGGGCTTCTCAAAGTGGCCCAACACCCTTGTTTTAACAAACACAATTAAGATGATTAATTAACAATTAACAATTTATTTAGTTTGGGACATTTTTTTTTTTTACTTATCACTAGGGCTGGGTATTGGCAAGGACCTCACGATACGATACATATCACGATACAAGGGTCACGGTACGATTATATCACGATACAATACATATTGCGATATATTGCGATATTTAACATAGTTCACTGAAAATGTAAAAAGAGAGCTGAAATACGACACATCGGCTTTATATTTTTAAGGAGCCGCTGTAATTTTGTCAGCTGCGTCTGTCATGTTGCATCTAAATTTCACTCTACCAGAAATGGGGGCCGTCAATTCTAGGCAACTAGCCATACACCGTTTAAAACGAGAATCTTTAAAAAAAAAAAAGAAATCTCTGAAATGTTTTTTTTTTGGTAAAGATTCGATTTTTGAGCTTGAAATCGATGTAGTATATCGCGAAAATAAATTTAGCGATATATTGCTGTATCAATTTTTTAGCACAGCCCTACTTATCACTCTGCTTCACAGAGCAACTTTGTTTTCCTACTGCAGGTGCATTCTTGTCCAGAATTTGAGCAAAAACATTTTGGTATAACACTAGCCAAAATTAAAGGATTTAATGATAGTTTAGCGTAATAATTATTAAACAACTGCTCAAGTTTCGTGGATTTTTTTCCTTTATACATCGCATCTTAGACCACATACGCTATCTGGAGGATGAAACATGAAAATAATATACAGAAATCTACATCACAGGTGAGAAGAAAATAACTAGAATACTATTAGAAAGAAACTAGTAGAAAGTAAATCTATGTTATGTCTAAATCTTATGTGTTATTTTTTTATAATTCCCACCTTACACTCATAGATTTACCATTATACTCACAGGTAAATACTGCTAAAATAACCATAAAGACAGTGGATTCTACCTGACATTTTTCAGCATGTACAGGACCTCAGAGGGCAGGTGAGAGTTCTGCATGTCAAACTCGGTGAGATCCGCCTCCAGCAGGCAAGGTGGGGGTTCCTTGGGCTGCAGGGTAGGTGGCTCCCTTTGGATACGTAAAATTCTGACACACAAACACACAGTCAATCTACATTGAACTTGTTTTCACACCCTTTCCCATCCACCTCATTCACCCTAGGTGCCTGCTAAAAGTGCTTTCTAAAGGGAGGACTCACTTGCGTGCTAAAGACAGGACTTTGGTCCTCTTCCTACTGCGCTGTCGAGAGGCTGAGTTTGAGGTTGGTGTAGAATTAGAGGCTGATGATAAAGTCTGGACCTACGGCACCACAAAGAGCAGAAAAGCTTGTGTGAACATTTTTACACAGTGAAACCAAACATCAGTTATATAATGCAAACTTATTAAGAAACAGGCTTTCTACTCCAGTGAACATAGGATTTCACTAACATCTCCAAGCAGTGTTAGAAGGATGTGTGCAGTATGAAGGGAGACCCACCTTTCTCATGATTTTCCTACCATAAAACATCACTTTGTCTCGCTTCCTAAAGCGATAGTTGGGGGCACCAGCCTTCTCCTCTGAAAGGACATTTAAATGAAATTAAATATAATATAATACATCTCAGAACGAGTAACTGATGCATAGAGGACTAGGCACGCTTCTAGTCTACATCAGCATTTTCCATGCCCCCCCCACCCAACACAACAGTGTGAAGATTAATATCTCAATATTTCTCATATTTTGATTACACTGAAAATGTAACAATTTTGGATTAAACATAGGAACATAGGAGATATTCATAATAGAGTGTTTTTTAATTTTCAAGTATTGAATTTTTTATTTTGATCAAGATAGTTGATTAAATTGATGTGGTATTCAGTTGTTAAAATGAATGACATTTTAGTTAAAATGTCAGCAGGGTATCATATTTATTGTCATTTAGGGGACTTCTAATCCACCAAACTCTCTCTTATCTCTGAGAGAAGGGAGTTTACTTACTGGACAACTTGTATCTTCTGTAAAGAAGGAATACGGCAACACCAATCAGAGAGACCACTGCCACTGCTGCCATCACCACACCGGCCCACTGTGAAAGGAGAAGGAAACAAAGACACTTTAACCAATTTTTATGTACTAAAATGGAAGTTTGCACTTTGGAATAAACCAGACATAACCTTTATTGGTTACCCCTGTTTTCCAGTTTTCTTGTTAATTGATGGTGCTTGCTAGTGGTTAATAGATAATGTTGCCCCCTTACACCCCTGGGTATTATTGTCACTATTGGCGTGCACAGGCCCATGCACGCCCTGTGCCTCCCGTCCTGGCTGCGCACCTGTGGGGGATTAGCCCCACACAGGTGCACCTCATAAACTATTATGGGCCTTATTTGAGTTCGCCAACAGCAGGTCATTGTTTCTGTTCACCTGTACGTTGTGTTTCATTTTGTGGAGTATTAAAATACGCTTCATGCGTTCACCGCTTCCACGTCTGCCTGCATTTTTCCTCTGGTTCGCGCTTACTCTCGCCACTTCAAGACACACTGTTACAATTATTTTCATTTTGAAAATACTAATACATAATTTAGCCCACCATAATTTGCAAAAACCAACTAAAGTCACGTTCTAGCCTAAATTTTCAAATCCACTTGATTGGTTGCCTGGGTAACGTAGGATAAGCTTGTTGCGTTGTGTGGACTCGCCGCGTTAGCAAATTTCCCACGGTATTTCAAGATTCAAGGTTGTTGGCCTTATTTGGTTTGTTATCTAGCTTTTAACAAACAAAAAATGCATTTAAACAAACACGATGGAGGACCATGTGACTAGAGCATTAACCAGCACTGACCGTAATTTTTTGGGTTAAGTCACCGCCCCCTCTCGATTTGATTTCCACTGGCTCTGGATAACGTGATTTATAGCCAATGACAGTAATACTAATTAATACTAATATTAAGCTAAATTATAATTAGCTTCTGCACTATTCCTATCTCAACTGAATTTCCCCCCCAGAAAATAAAGTAATGGGGACTTTGACATGCATTCAATTTGTGTTCCAAGTCCCTCTAAAACTTTAAGAGTCAGATTGACTGATGGTGCTTAGTTACCATTGTGTTATCTGTCCTTTCCTCCACAAATTGCTGCATCCTTGTCTTGATTTCAGTGCCAAAAGGAACTAGACTCTGAAATATCAACCACAGACATAACATTGAGGATTCATCATATCTGTCATTTAATCCAAGAAAAAAATCCCAGCTATTTGAATTAACCAGGCCTATTTGAGGACACATCAAGGTGGATTGTAATAATGCCATAACAGCAGTCTTTTGTGAGTGTGTAAAATAATATACCATGTATATACTGCAGGTCTCATCATCCTTGTCCTCCATGCCTAAAGAAATAATTAAATAATGTAACACCACAAGCTACAAAATATTCAAGCACATAAAAACAGATGTAATGTGTAGTAAAATGTATAATAGTATACACTTTATTACAAGTCTTAAATATATATATATATATATATATAATACATATTTATACACAGTATAAATGTAAGAAATTTGGGGTAAAGATCACGGACACCAGGGCTTGACACAGGCGTTCACATTTAGCCTGGTTTACTGTAACTAGACACCAGGGACAGGACAGCTGTACTCCAATGTGCTAAGTCTCTCTCTCTCTCTCTCTCTCTCTCTCTCTCTCTCTCTCTCACAAACACGTGTTTTACCCGATTTGAAACTATGAAAGCTTTGTTCAGCAAATTCAGAAGAGATCTCAAAGCTGGGCGGTTACTTTCACTCATCAGCATGCTGCATCATATGTCCATTCAAATAAATAGCATAGCATAGCAATTCATAGGACCAATACGGCAGTAAAATTTGCACAATCTCACAGATTCAAAAACATGAGAGTGGTCTTCAGTCTCTAGCAGCTCCAACCCTGACTAGGGTATTCCTCGTTATACAATTTAAATTGACGCCACAATTTTGATGTGACAAGTGTCAGCTATAAATATAAAAGGCATAAACACAACTTACTTTGCCGTATTTGACACCACACGTTTCTTCAGTAGACCTTTATGATTTTAAGTTTTTGTGTACATACATGCCCTGTTGTCTATCAGTACCCAAAGTATCTCGCATCTCCATTGGTTAGCGCTGGCGCGTCTTAGCCAATCTCCGCACGCTTCACTGAATAGTGAAACTCTAGTTTCCAGCGGGCTGAGTCGTGGTCAAGGTGAGTGAATCCGTTTTGGTCGTAGCCTGTTATTTTTTATGAATGTAATTGCACAATTGTATGTTGTAATTGTAGCTGTAATATATATAGACTTCATTCTGTTAATTCACAGTCAGCATTGCATCATATATCACAAAACGTGCTTGCTAATCGGTTCAGCTAGCAGCCAGCTAACGTTACCCTTTGGTATCAGCGTGGTTATTGATCAGGATTTTCTCCACAGATTCATCATTTATTTCAATATTTTACCTGAGCTGAACGCGCTCTGATGCTATGGGTGTGTTGTCGGCGCTGGCGAGGGGCCTTGTGAGAGGAGCGGACAGAATGGCTGAATTTACAAGCAAGCGTGGTTCAAGGACTCATAATCCTGGCAGAACTGCCAGGATCACTGGTGTGAGGCTTCCCAGTGGGAAATTTATTACTATACGAGCAATGATTCCCGAGTTTGTGGTACCTAACATTGAGGGATACAAACTCAGACCCTACGTATCGTATCGATGCCCTGAAGGAACTGAGCGTCCCCTGACTGCAGAAAGTCTGTTTGCTGAGGTCGTAGCACCTCAGATCAAGAAAGACTTTGAAGAGGGCACTTTTGATAAAGAACTGGAAAAATATGGTTTTGAACCCACCCAGAAGGGGAAATTATTCAAACTGCACCCCAAGAACTTTGTACGTTGAAGTTAGACTCCCTGATATAAGGGTTGCTCTTTTAGCGTATGTTCTCTTTAGTGACATTGATGCACAATTCAAAGTTGACATATTGCTGAATCAAATTTCTAATGTCTGTAAATTATTAACTTCATTTGATGTAACATTTACCCAATGTCATCTAAAGATACATCTTATTCAAGCAAAATGTTATTGATCAGTAATGGGCACAAATGAGAAGTTGTATTTGAAGCAACATTTCTTCACATCAAATAAAATAAAGCATATATCAAACTATTTGTACTGGATCAATCACATAAATCAGATATTACCCCAATATTTTCAGTTTAAAATAGGAGGAGAGAATGTTTTCATATTTAAAGGTCAAATGTAAATATGGTGTGTTTAATATGAATATCTGACCAGTTTACTTGCCTCCAGTGGGCACTATAGCTTCTTTAAGCATCAGAGTTAAGTTTGATAGTATAGGTCTTGCGGAAACACAAAGGTTACAGCACTGAAGTAAAGATTGAGTAACTGTTGAGTAGAGGACTGGTCTATATTAGTGGTCTTTTTTCTTGACAAGTGAATCAGAGATGCACTTGCCTGCCCACCCTCAGTCCCAGAGGAAAAACAAGCTACTTCTGATTGATGTACTGCAGCCAGGTCATCCAGGTCTTGAAAGAAAGATATATATTCTCACCTTTATTCCAGTCACATAGAAGGCTAAATCCATGTCCACTTCTAGAAAATTGACTTTTATTTTGTGCTTATTTTCCTTTCCCGTGTTGTCCACTTTTTTACACAAATCATATGTGAGGCAGGTTGGGAACCTTCAAAGACGGTTTTAAACCCCATTATGTAATGCAACAATGTTTTATGAACTTTTATTGCTTTATTATCCATCAAATGTAACAAGTTTATTAACTTTACCATTTTTTCTCCTTTGCTGGTGTTGTATCAAATCTTTGACCCACTCTATCTACCAAAATTTTTATTATCTTAGAATGTATTAGACACTCTTAAAAATATCAATTAAAAATACACCAATTCAGAATTTAGAAAGAGTTCGCTTTAACTAAATTATTTTATTACTAGGGCTTGTTTTAGCTTCTACTGCCTCATTGTACAGTGTCCTTGGGTATTTTGATAGTAGCTTTATAAGGTTACAATTAGGTCTTAAAGATGTCTTAACATGTGGACCACTGAACTACAACTAAGTCATTAAGCACTTTTATCCAAAGCAACTTACAATAAGTAATACAGTTTCGAGGAGCAGATAGATGTTAAGCATCTTGCTCAACGATGCTTACAGGTAGGCCAAATCCAGGGCTCAAACCGATGACCTTCCGAGAGTCGAACACCCAGAGCACCAGACCATCCTGCCCCCTAGGGTTTGGGATTCATGCATCACGTTTATCACCCCTCTAGTTTGCACTGCAGAATGTGCCCTGAAAGGCAAGCAGAATAACTCTAGAGCTTCTAAAAAGGGGTAATGCTTCTTTTTAAATAAGACAATGCAAGCTCAACCACATAGTGGCAAGCCTCAGCCCTGCTGGAGCCACCCTGACTTGTAGATTTCCCTATAAAGTCTAGTATTTCACATTACAATAAAAAAAAAAATCATCAAACTGTAACGGTGATTATTGCTTAGTTTGAGACATCAAGCAACATAAAACTTTTCTTACACTCTTACAAGTTGTAGTAAAATAAAGAATGTCGAAATCCTAGAAAAGTCTAGCCTAATTTAGATTTAGTCACAGCTAAATTAAAACTGGAGTCAACAATAACAATTTGGTTCCAAAATCGTTCTTCTTACACTAACATCTATCAGCCTTTGTAACCCACATTAAACATCTTATTCAGGCACGCCATTGGCACTAGTGTGAAAATGTATTGCTGACAGTGAAATACTGCTTAAAATGTGCCAATAACATATTGTATGCCCAGCTTAAGCCTTTAATAATCATTCTTTTGTTTAAACGTTGGAAGGAGCAAAATAAGTTGCATTAAGGACATATACTGTTATAATGCGAGTCTACATTCTGCCTTACTTCAATCTATTAAATAGCTCCACATTTCTTATAGTGACAATTTAGCCAGCGTGCCAGACTGATCATCACCGTGACCAAGTGGATCTGCTTTATCTTGAGCCAGCTCAGGGGGAGTCCAGTCCCAGCGCCACACGTGAAGCATATGGTCGTAGAAAGAACAGCTAGCGAGCAGACAGGACATGGTGGGGGAGTCCTCTGCAGGGTTAAGAGCTGGATCTGCCGTGGTGCTGGCCAAGGGCAGTGCACTGCTCTCAGGGATGTAGTGCCCTGCATCATCCTCCAGCGACGTGTCGAAGCTGCCCGTGGGAGATTCGTACTGTATGCGCAGGTGCCCTCCGGTCTCCACGTGGGTTTCCTTTGGTTCCGTGGTCTTTGGGGAGCAGGGGGGAGGTTTTTCCAGGGATACTCGAGACCAGTCTGCGCCATAAGCCAGCGAGTTGTGGAGAATGTAGGAAGCCAGGATAGGGCACGCCTCACTGCTGCCCTCTAAAGAGGAAGGCAGAAAAAATGTAATGAAACAACAAGCAGCACGGTGCAAGAAATTTGTAGCCGTCAACCAACTCAAATAAAAGAATAAATGTGGTGTCTGTTGTCCCACCTAAACATATAAAAACAAAATCTGCTCATCCCATAGGAGTCAGAGCTGTCAATCAAGCGGGGTCACCATACAACCAGACAGTCTGAGTGTGTGAAACAGCAACATAAGCAGTTTCTTCTCTTCGCTTTACAATACACTCAACTTTAGTATAATGTATGCAATTTACTGCTTCAAGTCAACTTTCCATTCCTTTTCTACTGTTTTGCCATCCGAAGTTAGTCAGGCGCCGCCTTCCTGTTAGCTTCTCGCTGCTACAGTCTGGAAATGAGCAATGTAGTAACGATTGCACTGCCACTTTTAAGGGCGGGCCAATCAGCGATTAGAAGGATTAGGTTAGGTGCGATGACATTAAAGTCAAGCACTCCTTTCGAAATGTAGTTCTAACAATGGCGGCGGTGGTAGAGTTAGATGAAGCGATACAAGCAGTTGTTGCAACGCTAGGGAATATCGAGGAATTGAAGCCCGAGCAAGAACAATGTCTAAAACTAGTCATTGACTGCATACGACATACATACATACATACAACATATGTACGTCATATCACTGTCAATGACGATTGGTTAAAGGCTGCTCCAATGGTTTTAAAATTAGGCCAAAGTCTACGCCCATTAGAATGCAACGACTGCAAGCAATCCCCAACCGAGCGTGGCCAGACCCTATTCACAAAGTGAATTTGGGTCTGGTTATACCAGGTTAATCCGAAGTACCCTTGTTCGTCTTACTCTAATAATCCCTCCCCAACACTCGCCTAGTGCTTGCTGGCAGTGAAGTATGTGGAAGTCGTTGTGCATGCAGGCTGCCAACAGTAGGTGATGGTTGACGGGATGCCACTTCAGTCTCCACACTCCGCCACCCAGGGGACTCTCGCTGAGAGGTTGCCGCATGTTCCGGCCGTCCCAGAGCAGCACCTGCTCATCGTAGCTGGGGAGAGAGGACAGCGGCAAATAATGGCACAACCAAGTTTACAGGCAGGAACACAACATACGTTTTGAAGCAGATTAGCACGTAGCTCATGTTTTTATTGTGGTGATAGCAGGCTACCAGCAATCTTACAGACAAACTTACAAAAGGGTCCTAAGGGACCTAAAGCAGTGCTAAAGAGATCAGCATTCCTGATCTCTTTCTGAAGTACACAGTTATGGCCTTTGGAATGCACAATGCCCCGCTACCTTCCAAAGGTTGGTGAATGTGGTCCTCTACAACTGGAAGACTTAATTGTGTACTCCACCAGCACATGCGACTTTGGAAACTGTTCAGCCACCTGGCAAAGGCATCCTTGCGAAGTGCGACTTTGTGAAAGCTACAGTAACCTATCTGGCCAAGTGCAGGTACGAGCAATGGAAGCCAAGATTGCAGCTATTACATCCTACCCTGCGCCCAGAACTGGGAGTGAGTGGCGCAGATTTTTAAGCATGGCCGCGTACTATAGAAGCTTTTGCCAGAACTTGAGAGTTGTACTCTCTCTCATTTATCTGCTTAGGCCCTCTAAGCATTTCTCATGGACTCCTGTGTCATCCAGTGCTTGCTGCCCCCGACTTTGCCCTTCCTTTTAAACTAGTTACACTAGCACTGCAGGAGCAGGTTCAGTTCTTCTGCACTCTACTGCTACTTTTCACACAACTCCAAATAACTATAACACTTGTTCTGTCATTGTGTTTTGCGTCGCAGTAGGCCCTGAAACAGTTGTGGTGTATATATATCTATATATATATATATATATATATATATATATATATATATATATATATATATATATATAATTTTTAAAGTTATTCATACACTACAACTGATTGAAAAGGGCAAATAAGTTTCAACTATGGTCATGAATATGTACCTTCCTGTAGCCAGGATATGCTCTCGGTGTGGGTTACTCTGAATACTGCATACACCCATTGTGTGCCTGCCAGAGAAGAACATTTGAGAGGTTGCATCAACATCAATGTTTTGAATAAACACACCCACTTTGCTGAGATGCATATTTAAAATGTGATTCTGCCACACCAATTCCCCTGTAGCTCTCACCTCTTACTGGTGAAAATGGGAGAGGAGGGGCCCATTCTGAGATCCCAGCCTTTAAGCTTGCAGTCATCCCCACCTGGTGTACAAATTAATATTAATCTACAAGCCTAAAGTTAAATTAACTAGCAATGGAGGAAAAAGACAAACAGTATGGCGAACTTGGAACATCGCCATTCTAATATCTATAGCAAACACAGTTGGGGTAGCTATAATCAGGAAGAATATCTGATGTGACACTTAAGTCCTGTCCACACAAACACGGGTATTTTTAAAACCACAGCTTTTTCTACGCGGTTTGGCCATCAGGTCACTGAAACCGAACCTTTTTGCGCTGTTATCTTGTTTGTTTACATGAGACGAATGATCTGATTGGCCAACATGGCTATACGGTTAGTGTTGTATCACCACCTATTGGCTTTGGCATGCTCTTGACAGCTTGCATGTTCTTGCGTTTTCATGTGGACGGAGATTTTTTTTAAAACCGTGCTTGTGTGGAAGAGAGGAAAAACTCCTTTGTTTATAAAAAATACCCATGTAGGTGTGTACAATTATGGCAGACGCTTTTATCCAAAGCGACTTACAATTACATGCTGCTATTA
>JAOEHI010000811.1:1546-13323 GCA_025447815.1 Percopsis transmontana
CGGCCCACGGGGCGGCTTTATTTTTAATCAAACCCCGGGCGCCCCCCCCTCCCCGCCCCCCCCCCCCCCCCCCCCCCCCACACACACACACACAAAGTGAAAAGATAGATTTTAATTTTATTTTTTTGCCGGTTCGCCCGTGCCAAAAACCACTATTGCTTTGGCAAATTTCTTAATCTCTTTGACCACAAACAATAGTAGTCCTAAAAAACGGTAAAAACTGCCTTGATTCAGTTTCATTGGAACTCCATCTCAAACGACACATCAGAACGCAATGCGTAACGACACAGTCAATCGACACAGTCAAACGACATGCGTAACAACACATTCAAACGACACGAGACCGACAGGAGGGCAACAAGACGACAGAAGTACGATTTGTCGTACTTCTGTCGTCTTGTTGTCGTACTTCTGTCAGAAAAATGTTTAGAGCAATTGACATTGACAATCTAATTGTCAACATAGTTTTGTTACAACTGAAGGACAGTTAAAAGATGAATAGACATCTACAATTGTTTAGTCACATGTTCAGTCGACATTGACAGTGGCATGTAGACTTAATTTTGGCACATATTGGAACCTCATAGTTTACTCAGTGTCTCTTTGAAAACATTCGCTAAGTCATTTTGCTATCTTTTTTATAGTTTTATAGTTTTTTTTAGTTTTACTTATTCCTTGTCTGTGAATGCCTCATGCTAGATGTCTCAGATATCCTGATGACCACATATAGCCTTATCTGACTGACTTCATATCTCTTTAGATAATAACCCCTTTCATTTTTCTCTTCCTTTGTCAATGTCTCTGTGACTCTCTATCACTCTGTGATATCACATCTCGCTGTCAGGACCTGGATGGCAAGTAAACATATGAATTGATGTTGTTAAACAAGACATATTTTAGGTTGGTTTGATGAAGGTGTCAACCTAATCGCTACATTAAATAAAAAAACAACAGAGGCATTGCACATTTTCTATATTTTTTCTTTATCCCTATCTTCATGCCCACCCCATGTGCACATTGCCTATGAAATAGCCTACAGCAGCCTAAGCAAGATGGCGGTTATTGTTTGCATGATTGCAAACAATATTGATTCATCAATTAATAAATTCAAAATAGCCATTTAATTTCTTCATCATGCATCAGTGAACCACATGATTTGCATCTGGTTTTCTGGTAGGCTACATTTGACTTGTAGAACAGTGTGGACAGGCAGACCGCTATACTGTGAGCAGAAGCACAAAACAATACAGACAAGCGAGAATATTTTTAATAGGTTCTAATCGTTAATACAGCATTCTTCACTTTTTTGGTTGTAGTGCAGTACAACCCAAAAGAGCGTTGCAGTTTAACGGGCGTTGAGCACTGCTTTTAAAACAAATGCTAATGAGATATAAATACTTTGGAAGAGACTGTTAAACCTATGCACAGAACGTATAATAGGCCAAACCAGTCTGGTAATATGTATGGAAAGCTATGGAACGCTTATCCTGTACAGTATTATCTGCCATACACTGACAGGTTTTTTAGTCACTGTTCAAAAATCTTCTCTACATTGGTGGAACACCAACAACATTTAAGAACACCTCATTTCACAGGCCATTGTGTTGAGTCTGTTCCACATATGCGAGCGACAACTTTGAAGGTCGAGGGCAACAGGCCTAAAACAAATGTTCTCGCCTTACCCCTTTGGTCCTTAAAGTGTGTTCCAAGATAACAGAAGGTGTCCCCAATCAGTCCTCTGTTCATAACAAACAATTAGGGCCGGTGCATGGATCTACGTTTGTTGAAGGAGCTCTCAAGAGACCAAACCAAAGATAAAAACCAACAGTTTCCCTAAAGAACTGAGTTAGGCAACATTAAAAATTTTAATGAACTGGATAGAAAATGTACTGGCTATATTCTATCTCCACTCTCCATGCCATTGAGATGATTGGTTTGTCTTTTCCCTGACAGAGCGATACCTTTCTGCTTATTTTTTTGCTCGCTATCATCTTTTATTCCTCTGCTACTGTACCTTTTAACAGGTTTCACTACACCCGATCAATATATGCTATATGCATTCTGCCAGTCCAGTTTACTGTAAGTATATTTCTCGAAATTTGGGTAACAGTTCTTTCTAATACTGAAGCCTAATAGTCCTTGAATAGTCTTTGAATTGTCACTTAGCACACTATAGGATTAAATGTCTCTTTTAATTCAGTGGTAGATGCTTTGAAGCTGTAATAATCCAGTTTTCAGCATTGCTGTAGCATGATATGAGTATATGCTACAACTGTATAGTATTGTGGAATGACTGCCTCATGGCAGGAGACCAGCTGGAAGTCAAGCTGTTTTTCTGTTCAGGACCACCAATTTACACCTCCAGACTAATTTGACCCTCCACATCCACCCATGCGCTCCTCAACTTTTTGAGCGTGAATGATTTGCTCAGGGAAAATGGTTTGAGGGTGTGGTTGAGCAAGAGACAAGTGCATGACATTTTAAATTAAAGCACATTTCTTTTAAGATATCGGTAAGGATTATGATTGTATGATTCTAGAGGCAAAGTAACAGTTGAGGTCATCTCTGGCTACAAAGTCTCAAATAGCTATTTCTTCCATTTTAGGATAGCTGTCATCTTGTTAAAGTTATCTTAATTTACAATCTTTCTTACATTTCCAGGGTTAGTCCACACAAGTGACATTCAGGCTGAAACACTGCTTGTGTTGTGATGGTTTCTCTCAGTCAGGGCTAGTTAGTGTTATGTTCTCAGACACAGGTCTGATTGGTTCTGGATGATCATGATGTTTTTGGCTTGGCTAGTACGATCTATTAACAATGGCAGATTTCTGACAGTTTTAATGTTAAACTTCTGCTAAAAAACACCAAAACACAGACTCCTTGAATATGACTTCACGCAGCAGTACATTGTGGTAAAGGCCTATTCAAAGGTTTTTTTTTAGTCTCTCTCTTCTTTAGTGACTGAATGCTAAGTCATATGAGATTGGTACTGTGCAGTAATCCTTGTGTTGACATGCAATTGGATTCAAGTGATGCCAACACTCTCTTTAATGTTTTCTACGGATCCATATTTCTTTCAAGTTTGTGCAGAAATAGCTGTAAGTGCAGTGCTCCTGCCAGTTGGCATGGCGGACCAGATTTCCTCCCTTGGTCTCTGACAGTGATGGGATATGGACAATGTGTTTGACAAAGAAATATTAACCCTTGGGCGCTGGGATTGATGTAGGCACACAGCCATGCGAGTCCCAGGGATGCAAACCGACTCAACCAAGAAGGCATTTGTTTTGTCTTTGGTATGTTTTGTCTCTGAGCTATTTACACTACATACCTATTCTTATTACAAACCTTTTTTTCCTTCTCTATTCCCACATTGTTCATTTTACAGTTGAGAATTACCCCAAGAGAACTCACATGGTAAGTTTACCATAAATATGCCTATACGTTATTGCTTCAAGGGTTAAGGGCGCTCAAGAGGCAGTTTCTAATATTCTTTTGAAGCTGCTTTACTCTGTGTAGAACATCCTTATCCTACATCCTTATTAATTTATACAGACACTATGAATTACCAACTGGTGTATGTTTTTTTTAGCTTAAAACCATGCAGTGACCAGACAGACGGCACATACTGTAGTATGTTCTATTCCTTTAACACACTATGATAATAATAGCTACTAAGGCTACCAGGGTCTTATTCAGTTATCTTAATTTAAAACTCCCCCTACAATTTTGTACAGTTAGCTCTAAAACGACAGTGCTGACGATTTGGTGTGTGGTGATCATCTCCCTGGCAAATGCGGTTAATTGATGCAATTATGACAACCTTGTTGTAATAATTACGGCTAAGAAAAGAAAAGCGTCTGGTCTCACTCCACTCCACTAATCTTCTCTGTGTTCCTTTGTCACCTGCCTTTTCCTTCTGGTGGTGGAGGAGGAGGGTCTGGGGGTGGGGGGTACTTCACACTGAATACATAAGTGAAGTAACGGGAGAATGTTATTTGCTTGCAAAAACTGGTGGTTAATCAGTTAATTCAACTGTTGACAAATGTACTAATTGTAGGTCGCTTTGGATAAAAGCGTCTGCTTAATGCTATAAATGTAAATACAGTGATACAGATGTCAGGGTGAAATCAATCCTCCTCACAATGACAAATGCACACAGCGAGTATAATGAACATCGCAAATACATTCTCACAGACTTGACCCACTGTGCTGACTCCTGGATGAAGTAGTAATGCCTTTTGTCTCACCAACTTTGTGAGAATATCTGTGCCATACCCGAGGGGTACATTTGAAATACAATAAATTCAATTTTAAATTAATAACTATTTTCTCTATATATTAGTCAAGTCATTTTACAGAACTAATGCTATGCTAATGCTAAGCTATACTGTAGAACAAATAGGTATCATTACGTTTTGTGTTTTGATTGCAGTAAAAGTTTAGTTTTACCTGTGTGCTTTCCACTGGTAGCTATAGCATGCATTCATTGTCGATAATGTGTGAATGTGCTGTTTTTGAAAAACATTTTGAAATTAGCTCGGCTTGTCCAAATGAGCATGGGTTATTAATAAAGTAAACCAACACAGCTGTATGCTTTTCATGAGGACAAACCTAGCCTAGACCACTAACACTGGAGATTGATGGAAAGCATGCATTTTAAACCCTCTCACATCATAACTGCCAATCACGCCTATTATTACAGCTGTTGAATGACATGGCAAGAGCCTTTAGCTCTTTCTATACCTGCCTCCGGGAGGCGGTTTCACTTATATCAACACTGGAATTAACTCCAGTCTAACATTAAGAGGAAGTTAAGTAGAAGCACACAGACAATGCTGTTTTCACAGGAGCTCAGTATGACCTCATACTGGTATGATAAATAGTCAATCCTTAAAATTTATTTTTGTAGGAGAGAGTTTTGTAATTCTATATACTGTAAGTAAAGCACATTCTGTAAGCTTTCCCAAAGAAAACCTTTACTGTAAGAAAAGCTTTATTTGAATAAAATTTTAATTTATATATACATTTCATTGAATTGGAGTATGCCTTTGTCTTTATTATCTATCTTTATATTTTCTGGAATACTACTGACACACACACAAACACACACACACACACAGCTACATTGCATCAATGTCAGACATAATTTTGTATGGTTCATGTCATCTGAGCAGATCCAGTGACACACTTGCCGCCATCAGCTCAGTCCCCAGGCAGACAGGAACTTATTTGGATGTAATCAGACAATGAAATCACCCATATCCTGTACTAATTTTTTTTTTTAATGGAGGGAAAATAGGGACTTTGCAACTAACATAGATTAAACTTTCATGGAGCAATATTGCTACTTTCGCTTTTGCGACAGCCAACGTGAAAAGAAACAGGCAAACAGAGAGAGCTAGGACAGCATATCGTGTACCTGGGTTTAAATACATGAGCTGACATGCACGTATAAAAGCTTTGTAGACAGCGCTACAAGCATTACCATGCAACCCCACATAAAGGGCATTAAACTGATAGTGATCTTTAGTGAAACCCTTTACTATATAGCCTTCGTACCTCAATATTAACTGCACGTGCCATTGTTTGAGAGTAATAAGACATTTTTATCCAAAGCAACTTACAGTGAGTTTTCAGGAGTTGCTCAAGGATGCTTACAGGTAAGACAGGGATCGAACTCAGGACCTGTCATCTTGGAGTCCACCACCCTAAACTATAGCCCATCTTACACCAATATTCGGTTTGGTTGCTTTATTTAATTAACTTTTTCAGCTTTTTCAAATTTTCTTTTTCAGCCTCCATTGGGGTCTATTTACACAAATGTAAGTAAGCTATACAGTCATCGTTTTTTACAGTTCAGTATCAGTTTAACAGGGAAAGCAGCAAAACCTTTAGATGACCCCAATTCTGTAGTCTCCTTGAGCAAGACCTTGAATTCCTACCAGATTTAGGGGTGCTGTTGGGAATTACCTGCTACTGAATACCTTCTACTGCCATGTGACTGAGTTCAAAATAAAATAAATATGAATTTCTCTACAGGGAGGAATAAAGTATTGGATCAGTATTGGAAAACATTTTATTAGCCTGCCTTAAAGAGATAAGCTTGAAGCAGCAGGCTTTAATTAAAGCAACCCTTCTCTCTGTCTGCAGGGAACATCTTTGTGGTGAGTCTATCGGTAGCAGACCTGGTGGTGGCTGTGTACCCCTACCCTCTGGTCCTAATGGCTATCTTCCACAATGACTGGACCATGGGCGACCTGCACTGCCAGGCCAGTGGCTTCATCATGGGCCTGAGTGTCATCGGCTCCATCTTCAACATCACGGCGATCGCCATCAATCGCTATTGCTACATCTGCCACAGCCTCCACTATGATCGGCTGTACAGCCTGAGGAACACATACTGCTACCTGGGCCTCACCTGGCTTCTCACCACCATCGCCACTGTGCCGAACTTCTTTGTTGGTTCGTTACAGTATGACCCACGCGTCTACTCCTGTACCTTCGCTCAGACGGTGAGCTCGTACTACACCATCTCTGTGGTGGTCATACACTTTTTAATCCCGCTGTTGGTGGTGTCCTACTGCTATATGAGGATATGGGTTTTAGTTATTCAGGTGAAACACAGGGTCAAGCCGGAGCACAGGACCAAAGTGAAACCTAGCGATGTGAGGAACTTCCTGACTATGTTCATGGTGTTTGTGTTGTTCGCTGTGTGCTGGGCTCCACTAAACCTAATAGGGCTGGCTGTGGCCATCAACCCTGCAAAGGTCGCTCCCAACATACCTGAATGGCTCTTCATCACAAGCTACTTCATGGCGTATTTCAACAGCTGTCTCAATGCTGTCATCTATGGACTGCTGAACCAGAACTTCCGTAAGGAGTACAAGACCATCCTCCTGGCGTTGTGCCTCCCTCGCTTTCTTCTAATGGAGACTTCCAGGTGTGCCACAGAGGGCTTGAAGAGTAAGCCATCGCCGGCTGTAACAAACAACAATGTTGCAGAGATAAACGTGTGAATAGTCTGAGAATTGATGGAGCCGTTTTATGGAAATGTGAGGACACAGCAAGTGCCTTTCAGTGAGAAAAGCATGGCTTTTGAAAGCTGTAATCATACCACGAGAGAACATTGTGTGTGGCATATCCCTTTCAACTGTGTGAAGATGGCTTCTAATGTGATGTGACAAAAACTGCCCAACTGCCATCTGCACGTTGTCCTCAATAAAGGGAGGCAACCAAATGACAAACAACAAACAGCAACTGAAAAGTCTATATACAGTATATTAAATATTTTAGGTGGTATAGCACACTATAAATTGTCACGGACCCATACAGTAGTCAAATATTCAATACATAGGGCCCTAGTTTCCCGGTCAAAGCGCAAGTGGAGGCACACGGCGCAAAGTCCACGGTGTGGTAAGGTGTGGCCAATACTTTTTTCACTAATTTCGGGAAGGCGGTAAACAGGCGCAATTGCGGCACACTTGTAAAGGGTTGGATTAGAGTGTCTACATTTTTAGTAGCAGTGGTGGGGGCTGTCTTCAATTACAGCCAATCAAATACAACACAGTGGCGTGTGCGCCGTCTGGAAAACTAGAACCCATAATGTGTAGCCTATCAGGAGGATAAAATAGATCTTTGGTTTCCACTGGGGTGAATATTATATCACAACTACACTCCAGCCTGTGTTCTGAAAATTCACAAGAATGACGCACTGCACATTTGCACAAATATATGAAATGACAAGTAAATCAACTGAGAAATACATATGCTTTGTGATCTCTTCATTTTCCTACTGTTGTGTACATGTGGAACAGATGGGCAACTGTTATCCTTCCCCCTTACCATGCATGCAATGTAGCTGAACAACATTGTTCACACACAGCACACTGGCCACCAATGATTCTAATTGGTAAATATATTTGAATGAATTTCATAAGAAGTAGAGAGGAGAATATTCCATTTCTGCCACTGCCAGCTCATTGGGAATGTAGGCTATTTCAATACACTGTGATTTTGTTGCCCCCTTAGGCTTGTCTTACACTGTAAGCAATTTATCTTACACAGACACTTAGCCTGTGGGAAGAGTGTCTTCCGCTGAAATTAAATGTAGTTCTTGCGCCGTTTGATGTGGCTGTATCGTCCGATAAAACAACAAAGAGCTCCAAACATCCCTTTTAAATTCTGAATGATGCAGAAATTGGACAAAACACAAAAACGGAAGGAATATAGACGATAAAAGCTTGCTTTCTTGCTTATCGAAAGCCTGAGGGATATGATGCACATCAGCAGGCAGAGATGTAATTTTTTGACAGCGCGAGAGCGCTGGAGCACATGTCACCCGAGCAAAGATGAGCTCTGACAGCCTCGCAGCATAAATTCCATCCAACAAACACACCATAAGCAGTTCACCTCACAGGGAGGCTGCAAGATGTCACAGTCACTCATTCCCCGATGTATTGCACTGTCAGTGGAATATGAAGGAGATTATTTTCATTGTTTAATTTGGGACATTTATAAATAATCTTTGCAGTTTATTTTTAGTTTTAGGTATACTTCCCCCTCCTTGTTCATGTATTCTCCTTTGCCAGCTCCAAATAATAGAGGGCCCTTGCTATATAACCTAAATCTAAAGCCTGGGACATTTACTAAAAGATTAACAGCCTCTTAATCATGGCGTTGATGGCAGCACGTAGAGGTGCAGTATAAATGACACCAACCTGTTCAATTCCACATATAAACTACAACTGGCTGGCAGGTCTGAGCTAAAACCAAGCAGCCCACATGCCAGTGCAAGGTCAGCTATACAGATGAGTGACTAAAGGGAGCTAGAAGGGGCATGACAGCCAAGGCTCAATCAAACCACAGAGTCAGATAGTAATCTCCTCCAGCCACCCGTCACCCTTCACGGTTTCCCCTTCTCCCACGCTGTCACTGCCTTCCCCACTTTGTAAATGCCCCGGCCATCTTTCTCTCCCTCCAAGGCATCTGCTCCATCTGATTATCTATCAGCATCAGTACTCGTGAGTTCAGCATCAGTAAACTGAGCTCTGACGTAGACACTAGGGGGAATTAGTTATGGACATGAATGGGGATTAGTTATATGCATTGGTTGCTAGTGGTTACAATGATAACATACAGGCTGCCTTCTTTCATAAGTTGTGAATTGGCTCCTTTGATACATGTAATATATGAACTTAAACATATGGTGACACGACTCAGATACTGTAGATATGCAATTCATAAATCGCAAATCCAATGCTAGTTCTACAGGATTAATACCTGAACAGTCTACCACCCTGTTATTTTGCCTGTCATCCACTGTAAGTTTAGTGGCTTGTACAGACATTTATCTTATTCTTTTATTCAAGGACGACATGATATACAACAGTATACTTGCAGGCGGCCTAGTGTGTAAAAGCGATCCATAACTCATAACTCCTATTTTACCAATTTCGCACACATCTGGGCTTTTATTCCCTATGAAGTGTTTTACTATCCCCTTATAATCTATCCCTGCTGGTGCCTTTGTACAGCGTGCATCTGTATTGGCTTCCATCTATCATAGGCAATCCTTTGGAAGACAGTAAATATGAGTCACAGCATACATTTCTCTGTCACCGGGGATATGTCATATCAGATATGCCATTTTTTTACTGCCATTTCTTGTAGACATAATAGTATGGGACTAAGCTACCATCCTTGTCTGCTTTAGTAAAATAAAGGATCTTAGTGTGTCTGATCGCAAATACAGAGATATCACCCACTGACCATGACTATTCACTTTATATTGAGGAGATGTTTGTGTTTTTTTTAATAAATATTATAAATAAAATCCTGACAAGTGATTCTAAAATCAACTGTAAGGGTATATGGAATATACTGTATGCCTTTATAATCCATTGTTTTGGCAGCCAGTACACACAATCCCTTTTAACTGATATATTTAGACTGAAGGATGAATAGTTGTTGTTTGTCAGAATTATGACTCCAAAGTTTGGCTAAGATTATTTATTAATAATTGATCATTTTCACAATAGCACAATTGTATCACTTGACAGAAGATGTGAATAATGACAGACTTTGTGTGGCCCCTACCGTTCTCATGACATGATCATTTCCCCTCTGAATGCAATGAAAGGCAAATGCTTGTGCACAGAGGAATTTGTACAGCTCTTACACGTCAATGCATTTTACAAAGGAGGTATCTGGCTGTGGGCCTGCCGCTACAATAGAAAGCATACAGCGTGTCCCATAATGGATTTGTGCATTGAGGAGAGCCTGTGTGGTCATGCATATGATGTGTTCCTACATGTCTCAGTGGGCCATGGGTCGCAACGACAGCTCAGACATTTTGGGTGATTTCGGTTCAAGGAAGTGGGCAGGAAGTGGACATGTTGATTGCTACAGATTTCCTGGCTGTAATTATTTCATTTGTTTTGCCATTTCTGCTTGACAAATCAATCCCATGCTCCTTGTATGTTGGCAGTAACCGCCAATGTGGGAAACCATGGCACCAACAGCCAACATAAAGTAGTGCTAATGACATTGCTCTTATTATAGTCGTTTGTTGGAGATACAACTGATTTATAATATACTGTGTGTATGTATATATATGTATGAACAAAAAAAAGTTTTTACTTTTACTCACATTTTTCACGAGTTGAAATTTAAGATACAATAATTATTGTTTGCACACAAAGAGCATATTTTTATATATTTTTTCCCTACAGACTTATTTAGATAACTGTTAGTATTTTTTCTTTGCCAAGATAATGCCTAGACAGGTGCGATATATCACAGTGCTGATTACTGCAAGATCACCACACAGGTGTTCCTTATGGCCACAACAAAAGGCCACTTTAGGAACTCAGTTGTTGTACTACAGTATAGTCAAAGAGTGTTTCTCAAAGTCAAGGATGCTTCCTTGGTAGGACGGGTCTTTCCATGTCAGGTCCTTCAGAGGCTAGGCAAGACTCCTTCCTAGCATTCGGAGAACACATAATGGAACAGTCTAGCGAGTGTACAGGTGTGTGTCATTGAAAATGTCCCACCTTCAATTTCTCTCATACGTGCGCATAGGATTGTGGGTACTTTAAGAATGCTGACATCGAAGCAGTCCTTCGGTGGGATTCGATGACGTAGCATCCTTGAAATAGCAGCCATTAAGGATCCTTCCTTGACTTTGAGAAACACCCAAAGTCCTTATAAGCAAGTCTGGCCACTCGGCAGCCATCTTGGTAACGCCCGTGGGCAGATATTTCAGGCTAACAAGAACAGGCCCCTATCTAAATTAATGGGGAGAGAGCCATAACTTTTAATGGTCACCGGGACATAAAAACTGCATCTATAGAACCACCATTCAAATCTGATCAAAAACGCTTAAAAACTTTGTTGACTTTGCCCCAAAATAAGGTTTAAAACGCTTTTTTCCCACAGGTTATACTTCTACTACGCATGCGCAAGGTCAGTGCAGCCACACGATTGGCTTAATAGGTTTCCCAGTTCGGCCATTATAAAAGCAGACAATTTGCTCTTTTGGGGGAGGGGCGGGATATGTGCATACAAATGCCATCTTTGGCATTACGGACTTCTTCCATAGAGTTCTGTCCAGGATTCTTTAGGTGGTCTGTCTCTTCTATAATGTCTGGTATAGTACAACACTATGCCACAGATGCCCTCAAGCTTTGAGGGATTGTGCAATTGCATCTCTCTCTCTCTCTCTCTCTCTCTCTCTCTCTCTCTCTCTCTCTCTCTCTCTCTCTCTCTCTCTCTCTCTC
>JAOEHI010000812.1:0-13322 GCA_025447815.1 Percopsis transmontana
TACTAAAGCTAAATGTCCCTTTAATCGTGATACACTAGCTTTTGCATGGTGTGTGTGTGTGTGTGTGTGTGTGTGTGCGTGCGCGCGTGCGTGCGTGCGCGTGTGCGTGAGAGAGTCAGAGAGGTGCTTCCCTCGCACCCACCCACCTGCTCGCGCCCGCGCTGAAACGCGCCAATCGAGACGGATCGTTCGGATCCGAGAGCTGCTTGACTAAAGCCATCAATAGAGAACCACCAATATCCGTCATTCTGTCTCGCCTGCAAGCGGCGTCCCGGGGTCGGCTGGCACCGAGCTCCTCGTGACAAGGGGATAGATGGGCCGGCGTCCTCCACCTTAACAACGTGTCAGGTGCAGGGCCGGCGGCACGCACACGCACGTGCGCACGCATTCCTACGCACAGAAACACACGCGTGCGCTTCTGCATTTCTGCACCCGCACGCGCGTGCACACGCACACACGCACACAATCAGCCAAGCATGCGGTCCTACACGTGCGCACACGCGCACACACACACACACAGAGAAAGTTGACGTGAGCGTATATATTTCACCTCTGTCACGCTGTCCCAGGGTGACCAGCGTGCAAACGCCTTCTCATTCCACTCCTCTGACCTCGTGACAAAGAGGATTTCTGTGTGTGTGTGCGTGTGTGTGTGTGTGTGTGAGAGAGAGAGAGAGAGAGAGAAACCTTTTCCGGACGAGAGCGTCGCTGTTCTCTCTCTTCTCTGCCCGGCAACGGGACCACAAGCCTCCAAGAGGGAGGGAGAGATGAATGGCAGCAGAGAGAGAGAGAGAGAGAGAGAGAGACATGGGGGGGGGGGGGGGATCATAGACAGAGACACAAGGGAGGGAGGGAGGGAGAGAGGAGAGCGAGGGATGAAAGGGGTAGGGACATAACAGCAGAACGGCAGGGCGTAGGAACAGAGGAGGGTTTAAAGGTGCGCGCTCGCCCGTTTGAGACGGGCTCAGCTCTTGGCGGAATGTGGCGGAATGTGGGCCGGTGCAGCCCTTTGAGACTGTGCTGTGATTAAGGGCATGACGTCACTGGAAACTCACGTGGGGTTTTAATGGTAACTTAACAAAATGGCGGCCCCTCTAGTTCATGAGTTGCAACTGCACTCTGTATTCTTTTTGACTTTCAGCAGACGTTTTATTTATTTATGCATTCGTTCATTGATTGATTTCGTTATTGACTGTAGATAGAGATCACTTTATAGCCCAACGGATAACTTTTGATTGTATGTGGTCACATCTTTTGTTGAAATTAAGTGGTTAAGCAATGTTTTAGCTGCCTCCCCTGTGACCAACAGGTTCGTGTTTGCGTGCATGCATGTGCTTCAATTGCAGTATATGCACGTCTACTGGAGTGTGCATGCCAAAGAGAGCGCATGAGAGCGCATGAGAGTGCACAAGCACACACAGCTCAGTTCTCTGATGATAGATGTGATTAATGACCCGAATGAGCCCCAGTTTTAACGTGACGTTAAATCACTTGTTTCACAGCTCGTCTCAAAAAGGACAAACTCAAATTTACTGTCTCTCTCTCTCTCCGTTTCTCATTCTTGCAATAACTCTGCGTTTCTTCCTTCTTTTAAATGTCATTTGTTATCCCCTTCTCGTCTGTCTTTCCTCCTCTCTCAACATTGTGTTCATTTAGCTGTTCGTTCAGTCCTGCCTGTCTGGTTCATGAGTCTCTGGTCTGAGTTCAGTCTGGGGAAATTTCTGCCTGACTTAACCGGTTAGTTCACTAACCGCACGCACACACACACTCACACACACACACACTCAAACACACATTTGATTACTCGGTGCAGCTGCACTTGTGCTTGTCATTTTAGTTTTGCTTTATTCAGCTGTTAAATGACCCTCGAGGTTCTCTTCATTTACATTTTAAGTCATCGCTTTTTGTTTAACTCAAAAATAATTATGAAAATAGTAAAAACGAGGTGGAATCCCAAAACCAAAACAAAACTCGACCTTACCCAGCCTCATGGCACTGCTGCACTTGCCGACAGTTCCACCCTAAAAATATTTTAAAAAGAAAGAAACCCGGCAAGTTGGATTTGAGCGGTGGGCAACCACACTGCTTCAGGAATAACAGACCCGATTAAATTAGCCAGCCATTTTTGTGCTCATCGACGGAACCGCGCCTTGATCCCACAGGGCAACAAAAAACACTGGTGACTGAGAGGAAGAGAGGGGGAGGAAGAGAGGGGGAGAAAGAGAGGGGGGGGAGGAAGAGAGAGACGTTGCCGCTTTTGGAGAGAAAAAGGCACAAAGAGGAGAGAAAAGTTCAAAACGTGCAAGGTGAGGGAATTTAAAATCAGGCAGAGGAGAGCAAGGAAAGTTGAGGGAGACACAAAAGCAGGGTAGCGAGGACGAGATAGGCTGAGAAAGGGTGCCTGTGATATCCCAGGCTGCCATTATGGAGGCCTAAGCCTCTTTGTCTGCCCGTCCTTCAGCTCCGTCCTTCAGCCTGCGAAGCAGAGGAGAACTTCATTGTGGAGCCTCTCCAACGGGTGGTTCAACCATCCAGCACCGAGGAGCAAGGCGTCTTTTTTTCATTCCAGATTATTGCAGCAACAAAAGGTAATGTTTCTTAACTGCACGTTAATCATTTGTGCCACATTAATCACAATTGTACTGGTGATTTAGCATGAAAGCGTTTCATCCGGAAACAAAGACACATAAGCAACTCGGTGTGTTTATTTTTGGAGCGAGAAAAGTGTGTGTGTGTGTGTGTGTGTCAGTGTGTGTCTGTGTGTGTGTGTGTGTGTGTGTGTGTATGGGGGGGGGGGTTATCGGAGGATCGCGTTAGATCCTCCGGGCCCTGCCTTTGACAACGCCGCTTATTAATATTCCTGCCTCGCCGCACGTTTTTGCAGGAGCTGAGATGGGACCGCGGTAACAGACGTACACAGCAATGGACGCAATCCCCTGAATTGCGTGGAACCTGACCAGCAACCCAAAGCCGGCGGTATAAGCCGGCCTGGAAGTAAATCAATGCCTGTAATTGGCTTGTTTCTCTCTCTCTCTCAGTGTCACTCATGTTGCTCGCCAGTTCTCTTATTCGGACTTCCCACATAGTTGACACAGTCCCGGTTTTTTGCTGTAAGGCCATTTATTAAATGAACAAAGTGTGTGTCTGTGTGTGTGTGTGCACATGCATGCTTGTGTCTACGCTAGCAACCTGCATATTTCGGTTGCGTTTTTGTTTCTGTGTTTGGTTGGCTGTGTGTCTGTAACTGCATGTACTCTATATGTGTGTGCTTATCCATTGGTGTGTGTGTGTGTGTTTGTATTTGTTAAGGGAGAGCTGGGGCTCAATAGAAGACAGAATGTAATTTTTATTTCTACTCAATCGTCACTGTAACAGAAATATTTCTAAATGTTTTTTATTATTCCTGTTTTCATCTGTAAAAATGTGTCCCTAATCTTTAAATGTTAAAAGGTACTGTTAGGTAAAAATGTCATTATAATCACAGAAGAAAGAACTAGCTGTTTTGAAGCTTGCAAAAAGATAAATGCTGTTTAAACTGGAAAACTTGTATAAATAGATTAATAGATACAATAGATTATAGAGAAAATCTATTAAATCAAATGCAGTAACAGGGCAGGGCAGTTTAATATAATAATTAAGGATATAGACCATATTTTAAATAGTGCCGCAAAATCCCTAAGAAATGACCCGACTGTTTCTTAGTGTCGCTTGCCAGCTTTTATTTGTTTGCATTAAAAAATAGGTAAAACTAACTAACTATTCACTTTAATACTGTAATACTTACAGTCAGAGAAAGGCAAAGATCTTACAGTCAGAGAAAAGCAATATATAACTTACCTATAACTTACATCTGCCTTAAAAACTTACATCAACCAACTATGCTATAATCGCTGTGATAATTACATTTAGTTGTGTGTTTAAAGCAAAGGCAATTTCACAAAGCAGCTTTGTCCCCAGTGTGTGTGTGTGTGACTGTATAACAGAACATGGGTTTGGAGTTATGGAGAATGTTTTCAACACAGACCTCACAGCATTTTCAGACATGTCTTTTATATGAAGTTGTAAACAGGAAGTAACCTGATGTAGGTAATGCTAAGAAACGGGTTTGTTTTCGTCTATTAGGACATTATTTGACTGCAAGTTTCCTGTTTTCAATAAGACAGTTTATCATTGTTTCTGAGAGCTTCATTTGTTGTTGTAGGTTTCTCACAGACGTAGGTTCCATATTTTACTATCCCTATGTGGCGGCAAATTCAAATGAGATAGCTCAGACTGATTACAACTACTAATAGAAGTTATATGTTGTTAGTAGTTGTTAAATCCCTTTCAGTGGTTTTAATGGTATTTTAAGGTCCAAAGAGAGATGTTTTTTCCCCTCAAAGGATCTGGAGGTGCTTTGATTTCTTGCCACAATTATCCAGGTGTCATCAAATGATAAAATTATTGTACATTATGGGACTTTTGGCATTATTGATCGTGCATTGTACAGAGGGCAAAATTATCGGACAAATACGATAGTTATCGTACATCTGGTAACGCTGCATGATTGACTGTGGAGATATGGATCCGGACGGAATTTGCATGAAGATGGAAAATACTATATTTTTCCATCATGGTCTGGGTGATGGACTCCCAGACAGAACGTCATGGGTTCAAGCCCCAAAGTTGGCCTGCCTAAGCATCCTTGAGCAAGATGTCTAACCCCTATCTGCTCCATGTAATAGCACCATGTAACTTTGTAAGACGCTTTTATCCAAAGCGTCTTACAAAGTTACACCTGATGGTAATTTTTCTATGCATTGGCCCAATGGTAATGGTTAATATACGGTGCAGTTGCATAATCCCCAGGAAAGGGCTGGATAGGTCTTCTGTTTTCCTCCGAAATAAGAACCAAAATGGCCAGAGGGCCAATTCCCTTCCACTTTTCACTGGAAATGGGATGAAATGAGTCAAAGACGTACAGGATTAATATTTGATGCCATTAAAAATAAAAAACTCTCCAAACTTTTGTGGGAGTTTTTATTTTATTTTTAGCCGAGCTAGCGAACAACGGCGTCGGTCCTCGTTTGATGATGTCATCTCCCCCAGAATTCCCTCATCAGCGAGGTCAGGAAGCGCTAGGCGCTCTGGTGGGGCTAATGTATTCTGCAGGAGATAATGGAGGGATATTTGGGACGTGGACCTTCACTGTGACCCTGAAAGGATGCAGAAAAGCTGACTAAATAATTCATAGATAGTCACCGATATGAATAAAAATAAATTTGATGAGTCTTATGTAAATGACCTGTCTATCTCCTCTACTGTACCTCTGCCAGGACAAACACACGCACACGCACACGCACACACAGAGAGAGGCTTCACATTAAAAATTTTAAATTTTAACACAACAGCACATAACACCTGAATTTAAAATTGTGCATTTTCATTTTCATTGTGTATGAGAGCTGTGCATGTAATGATTTTCTCACCATGTATCTCTTGCCAGGGCAATTTTTCTGTCTATCTTCAGCTCATAGTGTTCATAATACCCCATAAACACACCATATGGAATGAACATGGTTCACTAAAACTTACCCACCTCCTGGGAAGCAAAGCTTGCTTTAAATATTCATTACGTTTGTTTGTTTTTCAGAGCTCGCTTTAGAGCGTGCGCAGCCTGCCACGATTTCGGGGGGGTGGAGTAAAAAGTTCGTGGCCCAGTTTTTGCGTGTAGCCGAGTGCTTTTACTGTCGCCCGAAATTATTGTGTGACATTCGGCTGTGAAGCAACGTTTTGTTTGGATCCATTAGACAGTTTTGTATCCTGCAGCTATTGGAGAAAACCCCTCCGCACGCCCACTGTAGTGCAGTGTCACAGAAACCAACATGCACCCCCCAATTCCACCCACAACACACACACACACACACACACAGACAAATAAACACTAAAAGCACACACACTCACATAAACACACACTGAAAAATCATTAATAATACAGGCACAAACACATACACACAGACGTAGGCATACAGATTAAAGTGCACATGCACACGCACGCACATACACACGTGATGGATTTTGGGGCGTGGCTTCACAGCCAATGCATGGATGCAAGCCAGAGTCAGTTACTATGGTAGCCGGTCCAACAAAGCACAGCACAGTTACACTGTGTTACCTCAGTGTAACTAGAGTTCTGCAGCCTAGAAGATAAAGCCGAGTGTAACAAACACCAAATCATTGATTTCCTGAAATGGTAGGAGATAAGGCTGTTGTATACTGGAAAATGGACTTAAAGCTGCAATGGATAACTGTTGCTGACCATGTCCGGTCACAAGCTGGATGTCGGAAGGTCTCATATTATTCAGCAGAGCTTTTTAATATTTTCTTTATGTAGTTGTAGAAATCACAAGCCTTGTCCATGCGCAGATGCAGAGAGCAGTTTCTGTTACCATAGTAACTCCCTTTCCTGCTACGTATTCGCCAGTGTACAGGATCGTATCGATAAATCCACGGGGTCTCGTGTTTACTTCGAAGTCGATTTCCAATACAGATAGTTAATATTTTACCACCAAAATGTTATGCTACCTATCTTTAATCTCGTTGTGGTGAGTCTTGTGGTTAGGGGCAGGTCAACGTGTGGGCCAAAGCTAACCTGAGGAAGTACAGTGTGAGGGTTGTGACACGAATGTACATCGTTTGATCTGAATCGGCAGAGTGTGTTCTGGCCTCAGAAGGGCCCAAGGAGGCATCTCAGTAGGGTTTCAAGATATTCCATGTAGAAACTCTCTTTCACCTGACAAGCACATCACATTTACCGACATCAGGGGAAAAAAGGCAGAGTTAGGCTCATAGAAGGCTATAGTCTGCTAATTAAAAACAAAGACTAGGCTACATGGTTTTACATATGTTGGACAATAACAAACAAAGACAAAATATGGCATATCTAAGATCGTACATATCCAGTATATATAAGGTTTGATGGGCAGCGCTTACACAAGCCAGCCCTGCTCCTTTTAAACATTCCCTTTTATATATTCACAGCAGACCGGCACTTTAACTGAGGCATTCATCGACCAGCTTACAAGCATTTTTTACAAGCAACCGTTCAGAAGAGGCCAATGTGGCTGCGGAGAGACACTACAAACTGAGACCAACAAAGAGCAGAGCTTGAAAGTGGTTGCGTGGTGGATTCACTGTGGTGTTAGCTGTTTGTGGATTTCCTATGACTCACCTGAACACTTCTATTCATCACTGTCCAAGTGTTGCAGCAGAACCATTCCTCAATAGAGCCAGGGAGAAGGAAATTCAAGGAAGAGCGTTTCCCTCATCCACATGGTGTCTCTGAATGGAACAGCGGGCTGATGCATATTTGTTTTTTCATTCCATCGTAACTCACTGCACACAGAATCCAAACATAAACCAGAGAGGGCTACATTTAGAGCCTCTAACACTGTAAAAAATATTTTTATACAATTTAAGAGATTTGAATCTCCATATTACAGTAGTGGACATGGTTTAAAACATATTTAAGATAATATGCGTGAATACATTTTTATGTATATCATGCCTTTTCCTTGTCTAAAATAGTGCTTAGTTGACATTTAAGTAACAGCAAAATAATAATGAAATCTCTTGAGATGCACCGAATCACAGATTCCCATTTTGAAGAGCTGACATTTTTCCTATCAAAGAGGTTTTGATACGATTAGTTTAGCAGAAGAAAAACCTTTTGATCCTCATCTCAGCGCAATTGGCAGGAACACATCAATAACCCAACAGTGTTTCATTAGTGGCCTACTGGCCTTCCCCCAAGGCACTCACTCCAGGACACAACATGCCCCTGGGATTGTAGACCCTGTCCACACTAGCACAATTTTGTTTGAAAACGCATCTTTATTTCTCCGTTTAGGCCTTCCGTCTACACTAATTCTGCATTTTCCAGTACTGAAACCAGAGCGTTTTAGAAAGGCTATCCCAAGTGGGAGAACGTTGACATCACATGCAAGATCACATGATCACATGACTATACTATTTTGGCAGCGGTAGGAGGGGCAGCATATTCTAGTGGTCTAGGTGTTGGGCTCTCAGCCGGAGGGTTGTGGGTTCAAGCCACATTTTTGGCCTAAATGTAAGCATCCTTGAGCAAGATGCCTAACCCCTACCATGTAATAGCACCATGTAATTGTAAGTCACTTTGGATAAAAATGTCTGCTAATTGTAATTATAGGATTCTGGCGGGGAGTAGAAAAAGTGCATAACACTGGTAGCCAAGCTTGCTACCGCCCATTAGGGATGATGTTTTTAGATAAGCCCTGGGTGAGCAAGTGCGTAATGGTTTTCTGAACAATTAAATCCTTCCTGAAGAATAGCGTGAAGATTTTCTAATGTCCAGACTCCAGGAACTCTTCACTCACCTTTAGCGAAGAACTGCGCCCTCACATAGACAGTCAGACAACGCGAATGAGATCTGTGGTGGATGGTTTAAAAAAGTTGCTTGCACGCTCTTCTACTTAAGCGACGAAGACAACGAAAAGAAAATGTAAAGTTAGTGTGGTCAAAACGCTGTTTTACCAGTGTAAAAATTTAGCCTTTCTAGCATGGATGTGGCCTCAGCCAGACTTTCCCCCATTTGGTCAATGAAGGAGAGGGCGGGATAATAAAGTAGAATTATTAGCAAAGGATCAGGGCTACATGAAAATAGATTAGAGGGATTCAGCCAGTTATCAAGCAGCAGCAGACAATCTCTGTTAGGTGATAGCAGGCCCATTCAAAGAGAAAGACCAGAGCAATCCCTTCATATCTACAGTACTGGGCACTGCCTATGTATCTGTGAGCTACACGACATCTGGGCTGCACAACCACAACGTCAAATTAAATTAAAAATGGAAGAGGATTACTGATGAAATTCAGTCGTGTTTCACAGTGGGAATGTGTGTAGGCTTACTCTGTCTCACTTTGAAACACTCTGAAAAATGTGATAGCTTTCACAGTGAACTTTAAATCTGTTCGCTATGATGTGGTCAACCAGTGTATAGGGTTGTTTCTCTGCCTGTCGGAACTTAAATTGAATGGGCATTGCGGCAAAAATGTTAAAATCCTGTTTTATCATATTGCTGCCAGTTGGTCCCTTCTCTATTAAATTTAATTAAGTATAGTACAATGCCTTTTCTTAAGGCTGCAATAGACATCTCTTTATTCCCATAAAGCAGTAATATTAGATTAAAAGGTGAACAGTTTCTAAAATGTCAATCAAACTGCTGTGAACAAAGCCTCCTCCAATTTAGAAAAAAGAATGAGAAACATTTGTCATTGCCTAGATTATGTAGGAAAGAAATATCTGTCGCTATAGGAACAACCATAGGGCAAAACGGTGTTGACTGCATCCTTACATGGCGGGCAGAAAAACAATACAGCCAGATGTGTCGTGCTGATATCTGCATGAAGACCTCCCCGTGCATCTGAATAGATCCCCCCTGTATACCTCCACGTAAGAAATCTGCAGGCTTTGCTCTCGAAGTCGATACGTCATGGAGATTCCTTGGCAACCAAATCATCGCTCTCTCTGGCTCACACTCCTCAGTTTCATTCACATTTTTCCTGTGACCCAATTTTCTGTGGTTTGCACGGCATCAAAAGATGAACTGCAGAGGCAAATTTTTCACAGGGATTTAAGCCTTTTTTCATATCAGGCGACAAAGTGTGCAAATGAGAAGGGTCACGAAATTGCAGCGACGTAATTGCCACTACCATGTGAATCAAGTCATAATCAGATGCGTACAAGTCTTTACAAAAGCTGCCTTTCCGTGGAACCGTAGCCTACAATCAGATTCAAATACAATCTGCTTAATCAGATTAGATTTATACTAACAAATTCATTGAAAATGCAAGTGCAGTGCAATTTCCATTAAACAGAAGAAAAAAAAGTTCACAAAGTCAAAAATATTACAAAAATTCACCACCAACTGCACTATGAAGACCCATCAAATCACCATTAGGATATGCGGGTACACATAATGCATATCCTAACCGTTTCCTAATGCAATTTGCAGAAGAGAAACTTCAGGCATAACAGATGGGCTGATTGCAATGCATTTTAAAGCATTTTATTACACTTATTATATATTCATTTGAAATCACTCCTGAGACCGACTTAATGATCTGCGTTGCTATCGAAATCAGCCCGGAGGATATTGATGCTTGACTCTAATAAACAAAGGAGAGCTTGACTTCCAAAAAAAGACATTGGAGTCCTTCCAGGTGAGCTTATTTTACTTTGTGGCTTAGTTGGCTGGGGATTAAAACTGGGCCTCTCCCTCTTTGGACTGTGGCCCTGATACAAAATGATTATTCCTCACATTTCAGCTAATGACTTTGGTGCATCAGCATATAGAGCTCTGGAACACATATCAATTAGTTTGGGGGCGCTTCAGTGCCTCAAACCCATATGTGAGCAAAGTGCTGACAGCAGGATAGAGAATATAAAGTCGCCTATATGGTTGGGATCCTCAAGCCCTCCCAGTACACGGCATCCACATGAAAATGTCCACCTGGGGACAAGAGCCAGAACAAATGAAGTAAAAATTCACAACGTTCAAAATGAAGGAACTTTCAAAACGCTTTCCTAATTATATTTTAAGTTTAGAGTGGAGTCATCACATTTTTCTTCCCCCCTACTATATCTTCATAGAAATAGATGGTTTACTTGCTGTTTTAAGCCTAGGTCTAAAGTAGCCATTACTTTTCATCATATTGAATCAATCTTTTATATAGTCATTATTTTTCTCTGCAGTCCAAAACGATACATGTCCTTATTAGAAACAGTTCACTTGATATTGTTAGAACACCGTAGTGCCAGATAATAGCATAATAGGCTATTTTGCCCATGCGCAAATGGCACGTCATGGCACAGCAAGAATGAAAACAAATATGCTATGTGAGGGAAGATTGAAAGAAATTCTGAGAATTGATAGCGGTATTTGGATAGCCTGTCAGTTGAATAGACGGAAGTTCGCTGCGTTGCCCGCCATTTCATCACGGAGTCCGGAGGCTTTTGAAAACAATTAAGTAGCAGTAGTACAAACAGATTTATTTGCACTTCAAAGACCAAACAGAGGCTGTCCCTTTATGAAGACTGGCATTGCTTTCCATCTATACTCTAAGCAGCTCCCATCGCTTTGCCCTGCAGCAGTGCTGCTCTGGCATTTAGGGAAATGGGTCAGAAATATCTCAGGCATCATTGTGCTGGTCATCAGATTAATAGACTGTCTGGATGCATTATCTGGTGGCATTATCTGCCCACAGGCCACAGGCAGGCAGAGCTTTGGATCACATCCCAGAACAAAGTGATTGAAGAGCCAGTGGAACCAGGCACAGGCGAGGAGACGAACCATCTTCTTGAAGCAAAGCGATTGGTCCTCAGACGCAGGATGAATTATTTGCACACACACACACACACACACACACACACACACAAAAATAACAATATCATGAAAAATTATCTTTATGAAACCTTTCACACCAATGGAGAAAAATCTCAATGCGTTCTTCAAATTTTGCATTTCTTTGTTCCTTTGTGTCCAACAAATCCTTTTCTGGGACATGCGATATCCCACACAATAGGGTTCCTACCTTACTGGGTGTTTGTTTTCACAAACATCAACACTTCTGTCAGGAAAGTTGTGTGTCACTAAATGTTTGGCTAGGCATTGTCCATAAGGCTCTGTGTCTTTCTGCCCTGCTGATACTTTCCTGGGCAAAGTTAGCTTTGTATCGAAAGATGGATTCTGAAATGCGTTAAAGCTGAATATCCAACTCCAAATATAAAACTAGCCTGGACGAGCGTATTCTCAAAGCCCTTCTGTCATCGTGTTTTGCCAATATTACCGAGTAAAGGTTGCGAAAGGTTGTGATGCGGAAAATATGTGTCGGAATACTTTCCGTGTCGTGTACATTGTGAAAAGGCCTTTACACTAACTCCTAATTGTAGACACACTTTCTCAAAGGTTTATTCCCCATGCACGCACACTGCTCTCTCTCTCCCTCTCTCTCTGAGAAAATAACTGCTCTCGTTTACTCTCCACTCTCCATCTACTGGGGGATGAAGGAACCAAGAAGCTGGCCCATCTCACCACCAACAACCCGGGCGGACGACAAACATTTAATGTGCGCGAAATATTCCTGGTAAAGCTTTAACTTAACCACACCACCCAAAACACAGACGCGCACACACACACACACACATAAACCCAGACACACGCATGAACATGTGTGTGTACCTGTTTCGGATTAAACTTTAAAAAAAGAGGAAAACAACAGCCCCGCCACCCCCCAAGCAGAAGCCCAACAACATAAGTAGCAGAGTGCTTTTTAATAACCTGCATCTGCAACAGAGAGAGTAATGGGAGCGGCTCTATGGAGTGAGACAAGCAGCCATGTTATAATGAAGGATGGAGGCGCTCAGCCATAGAGCAACCGTTCCTCCTGTTAGGATCCTTAAATTAAAGAACCGAACGATGCGTGCAGCAAATTCTCTCCTCTAAATCTCCAGGGCTACCTTATTTTTCTGAGCAGCGTCTAACTCTTTTAAGTTTCTGCCGGCTCGAACTCGCTTCGACTCGCCCCAGTATCAATCCTTAAAAATCAAATTTGTTGTAAACTATGCAATTTGTAAATTTGCTTGGGCATGTTTTATGTGTACGTGCATGATCATGGCCTCATTCATACATTACACTGTATGTTTTACACATGCTAGTTTACCACATAATATATTATGACACATACGTATTATATGTTTCATACAATATGGATACAAAAACATGCATGCAAAACATCGCATAGGTATATTGTGGCATGAAATAGACCATAAACGTAAGAAAACACTGATATTGCATGGTCATGTATACTGTAAAGGTTACAAATTGTACAGTTTACAACATATTTATTTGTATAGATTTTTTAAAGGGATTCCTGAGGAGTCGTATCCTCGAAGCTGACAACAGCTAGACATGACTCAAAGTCTTTAACCTTTACTTAACCAGGTATAGAGAATAAAGTTGCGATACAGTAGCACTCATGATTCAAGTAAGATGCAACATGAAAATGACCATAATTCAAAGAGAGAATCACTATATGATATGTGAGAATCGTGTTTTATAATCAGGTATAACATATGATTGTATGTCCGTACATACATATTCCGTTATGCTCTTTTACAAATCTCATGAACTCATCTCACGAAAAAGTGAGACATTAAATACAGAAATACGGTAAGACACACACACACACACACACACACACACACACACACACACACACACACACACACACACACACACACACACACA
>JAOEHI010000813.1:0-11422 GCA_025447815.1 Percopsis transmontana
CTATATATACACTATACATGCACTATATATACACTATACATGCACTATACATGCACTATATATACACTATACATGCACTATACATGCACTATATATACATACATCTACCAACTACACCACCAAGGTGACACCACATACATCAGAACACCACAGTGTGATACAGACAGTACACACACAGCTGAGAGCTGTACTGGCTAGCTTTAGCCCATTTGAAATGATGTCTACAGCTCTCTCTCTCCTCTGCTGTCCCACTGTCCTACTGTCCTACTGTCCCTCTGTCCTTACTGTCCCACTGTCCTACTGTCCTACTGTCCCACTGTCCCACTGTCCTACTGTCCTACTGTCCCTCTGTCCTCCTGTCCCACTGTCCCACTGTCCTCCTGTCCCACTGTCGCTCTGTCCCACTGTCCCACTGTCCTACTGTCCTACTGTCCCTCTGTCCTCCTGTCCCACTGTCCCACTGTCCTACTGTCCCTCTGTCCTCCTGTCCTTACTGTCCCACTGTCCTTACTGTCCCTCTGTCCCACTGTCCCACTGTCCTTACTGTCCCACTGTCCTTACTGTCCTGCTGTCCCACTGTCCTACTGTCCCACTGTCCTTACTGTCCCACTGTCCTTACTGTCCCTCTGTCCCACTGTCCCTCTGTCCCAGGCTGGAGGCCAAGCGGAGGGTGAGATGGGTGTGATCCCAGCCAACACCCAGCTGCAGACGGCGCTGTCAGTCAGAGAGGCTACGGAGGCCCAGAAGGCTCATGTAGAGCTCAGCATCTCCACTCCCAACGGTAGCTAGCTAGCTAGCCAGCGCAACCCCCCCCCCCCCCCCACGGCCCCGCTCCAGTTGTGTGACCCCCTCCCCTATGCTCCCCCACAGAGACCATCATCCGGGCCGTGCTGATCTTCGCGGAGGGGATCTTTGAGGGGGAGAGCCACGTGGTCCACCCCTCCCCCCAGAGCCTGGCCGGCTGCGTCCGGGTCCCCATCGCCCCCCCGAAGGACATCCCTGTGGACCTGCACATCAAGGCCTTGGTGGGGCGCAAGACCAGGTGAGGGCGCCAGAGCACCAGGTCATCGGCAGGTCAACTGGTCAGGATGGTCCTAACGTGGCCGCTCTTCCTCCTCCTCCTCCTCCTCTCCAGCACCCAGTTCCACGTGTTTGAGATCACACGCCAGCTGCCTCGCTTCTCCTTGTACCAGGTCACCACCCAGCCCTCCGTGGCCCCGCCCGCTGGGGCTGTCACCTTCAGCGTCAACGAGCGCCCCCAGAGGGTAACATGTCTAATCTGTCCCTGGAATCTATTGTGTAATCTCTGTTCGATCAGATCAGATTCCATGTGATCTACCTCGTCATTTCTGTGTGTGTGTGTGTGTGTGTGTGTGTGTGTGTGTGTGTGTGTGTTAGGTGGTGATGTGGTTGAATCAGAACTTTCTCCTCCCAGAGGTGATTGACAGTCCTGACGTCACGTTTATGTCTCTACGAGGGGGAGGGCTATTGTCCATCAGCATGGCCAGCAATGGACAGGTTAACACACACACAGAGACACACACACACACACAGTCATATGTCACTATCGCTAATAATGCTCTGGCCAATCAGATCACATTCAGCACTGACGACATTGACCTGGCGGGAGATCTGGTCCAATCGCTGGCCTCCTTCCTGGCCATAGAGGATCTATCGGCAGAGGCAGACTTCCCCGGATACTTTGAAGAGCTACGCACCACCCTGACCGAGGTGAAGTGTCTGGAGATGTTCTATTTGTGTGGAAAAAGTAAAAGCTGAGCTGCTGGGTTTAACTGGGCATGTGCAACACGCCGAAGCCCCACGATACGTACGGCAATGTCCTACTAAGCTCAAGAATAAGAGTGTAAACTAAGCATATAAAAAATATATTAATTTCCAGAGAATCTCTTAATTACACCAATATATGTGCATGGGAAATAGTTTGTGCCGATAGAAAAATACTATTATATTTTCCTTCTCTGAACAACCAGGCGGGTTGATAGAAACAAGCCGTGTAGCTTACTCTCTTCAGTGAGATGAATAATGTCACATGACAATAGTTTTGCTCTCTGTATTTAAAAACATTGAGGGTCAAAGTTGGAATGTCCAATGGTAATGGTGTTGAGGCTAATCTCCATGGCAACCGCCGCTCTCTGCCAGGTGGACGAGTTCCACTCCGTGCACCAGAAGCTGACGGCGGCCATGGCCGACCACTCCAACTACATCAGAAACCTGCTGGTGCAGGCGGAGGATGCACGACTCATGGGAGACATGTAAGTCCACTTGTCCTGGGTCTGAGGGAGGGAGCGATTAACATATGATTAAGAGAGAAGGAGGGAAGGTAAGAGGAAGGCAAGGAAAGGAAGCGAAAGAAGTCAAGGAAATTAGGAAGGAGGGAAGGAAGTAGGTAAGGAAAGAAAGGAAGGAAGATAAGAGGGATGGAGGGCATACGAGGTAAGGAAAGGAAGAAAGGTGGGTGGGACACTAGTCTGTGCTTCCTGTGTGTCTGGGGGAAGGAATAAGCAGGGAGACCAAGCTGAGCTTCCTGTGTATCTGGGGGAAGGAATAAGCAGGGAGACCAGGCTGAGCTTCCTGTTTATATGGTGTAAGGAATAAGCAGGGAGACCAGGCTGAGCTTCCTGTTTATATGGTGTAAGGAATAAGCAGGGACACCAGGCTGAGCTTCCTGTTTATATGGTGTAAGGAATAAGCAGGGAGACCAGGCTGAGCTTCCTGTTTATATGGTGTAAGGAATAAGCAGGGACACCAGGCTGAGCTTCCTGTTTATATGGGGGAAGGAATAAGCGGGGATACCAGGCTGTGCTCTGTGTCTGGGGGAAGGAATAAGCGGGGACACCAGCTGTGCTTCCTGCCTGCAGGGGCACTATGAAGCGGCGCTACAGGGAGCTGTATGACCTGAACAGAGACCTGGTCAACGAGTACAAGATCCGCTCCAACAACCACAACGCCCTGCTGGCCCGCCTCAAGGCTGTCAACCAGGCTATACAGAGAGCTGGCAGGCTCAGAGGTACTGTGTGTGTTCTACTGGGACTACTGGAGTGTTAGTGGGGCAATAAATCTCCCTTCATGACAGTTTGAAACCCTTTAAGAGAAGTGGCGATTCAACTGTATGATCCTCTTGGAGGATGTAGTTTGTGGTGTAATAGACGGATGATAGAGCTATCAATTGAATGGTTTAAGACTGGTGGAAGCAGTGTTCCTAACTTGTGACATTCTGTGATATATTGTACACATAACATACCCTGTCTATCTCTTCCCCTGTGTGTGTGTGTGTGTGTGTGCGTGCGTGCGCGCTCCCAGTGGGCAGGCAGAAGAGCCAGGTGGTCTCGGCGTGTCGTGACGCCATCCAGAGCAACAACATCAACACTCTGTTCAGGGTGATGAGAGCAGGCGCCCCCTCCTCATGACACCTGCCGTCCCATCATGCATTGGGGCAGGACCCCCCCCCAGGGGGTCGCGGGAGGTTTTAGATTTCATGCTGTGTGGAGAGTGACCTACTAGAGTCCCTCATGATAACAGACTGTATAAGCCCCTATAGATGTGTGTGGGACGACTTGGTCTCCTAGCTGGGGTGTGTGTGTGTGTGTGTGTGTGTGTGTGAGTGTGGGTGTGCGTGCACGTCCTTTATGTAACCTTAACGGTAATGTGTGAGCAACAGTGTGTGGTGTACACGTTTACATTTTTTAGACTGTACATACTGTAGAGATTATTAACTTTATTATTCTGCGTCTGTGGTAGAGAACACTATTAAATTAACTTATTATATTACATTTTTATAATTGTGTCACTGGTGGTCATTTAAAGATCCCAATACTTCCAAGAAGAAAGAAAGGAAAAGAGTTTATTGTTATAAAATATACTCACATTATTATAATAATTGAATAGCTTTTGCACATTTTTACAACACTTTTTTTTTTTAACTGGAAAATAAATCCTATCAAATGTTCACCAAGAAGAAGAAAAAATGCCCTGGTAAAATATATATACACACACACCAATACAACCTATGATAATAGAATAGTAAAATTATATAACACTTATATAATCACAATCATGGAATGACTTTTTACCTCTTTCAAAGTGCCATACATCATGGAACTGCACTGTGTTGCGTTCCCTCAGGAACTTCTGGATCTGTGGATGACGGTCAGTAACAATGTGCTCAACTGCCAAACCGTTTGACTGCAGAAGATCTAGGGAACTTTTGAGTTCCTCTTTCTCCATGTGGTAACTACCACCAGCTTCATTGCTCTGGTGGTGAATAGACTAAATAAAATGTAAACGTGAGGCATAAACACGCAGCAGCATGTATTAACATACTGCCAACCAAAAAAGGCAACACCCAAAATGAGAAACCTGAACAAGTTGGAGGTCCATAATGGTGTTGCTCTCAAGGTGCATCAGAGTGCAGCTCCCAGACTTTGCGGAGAGCCCTTAAGAAAATATATTAGAGAAAGTGTCTAGGCTTCTCAACACAATTTCTACGGATAATCTGGATGATTATTAATACAGATGAGTAAAGTTTTGCTTACCTGCTATCATATCTCCTCCAACGGTGACCGTCCCCCCCCCCAATGATGTAGAAAATATTCTCCCGATATGCATTCCACTTGTGGATATAAGCAGTCTCCGGGTAATTCCTAGCATGCCTCCTGAAAGTGTCATACTGGAATATCTGGAGCTGCATGGCCTTGAATAGCTATAAATACATAGAAAATATTAAAAGTTTTAAAAAAAGTCCACTGCTGGCAATTTTTATATGCAATGGATGTTAATTTCAATACCTTTTCCAGTTTTCTAGAACGCCACTGTCTGGAGTAACTGCAGGTTGGACAATGCTGAGTGCTGACCAAGTGACATGTTTTTAAGTATTTGATGTTTTAAAAAAGGTGCAACAAATGTCAGCGTTGAGAATGCAAAATCTGTTCAGTTTAATACCCGAGACATCCCCTACCCAGGGACCATATATTGAATTGATTTTTGGAGCAGGTAGATGAAATGGGGGCTTGCTCCGTCCACTCCATGCATCGACCTGGTATTGCAGTACGGGTCTGTCCTAAGTCGGGGTCCTTCAGAGGCTATAGGCAAGACCCCTTCCTAGCATTCGGAGAACACATAATGGAACAATCCGGTGGGTGTGCCATTGAAAAGGTCCCAACTTCAATTCCTCTCGTACGTATGCACTCATGCACAGGATTGTGGGTACTTTAGGAACGCTGAGGATACACACATGCATCCTTGAAAATTCTCTGATGGAAGGACTCGTGTCCTTGGAAAGGATCTGAGTCATCGGAACAGTCCTTCTGCGGGATTCAATGAGAGTAGAGTAGACTACAGCCCACAATTCCCTTTGAATAATTCCAAGACCAGAAAGCCAGTAAAACCAGTATAAGAGTCATTCAGGTCATTAGGGGGTCAATTTAGGCAACAGGACACTTTAGTGAGTGGAGTCTTCTACCAGAAAACACAGGGTACATTTATAAGGAGCATCTGCCCTGCAGACGGAAACTGCAATGTCCGAATATGCGGACTTAAATGCAGTAATAATTTTTTTTCTAAAAAAGTTCATTTAGATTAACTGGGTAAGACCAAATACGTAATCAAACATTAAGACAACAATCACTTCTTTATTCAGCATTTATAGAAATAACTGGCAAAACGTAAACTTGTATAAATATATTTTAAGCCACAGTTAAAGCAATGTAAAACATAAGACATAACATATCTGGAAATGTAAGTCAAAGAACAGGAAGGTGTTTGAAAATGATGAGTCTCTTATTTCTGAGTGATGGTGAAAGAGTTCTGATCCATTAATTCACCAACTCTCTCTTGGAGTATCTGAACCACCTCTGCCAGGATGAAAACATGGGTGTCATCAAGGTCCTGGATAATGAATTTCTTCCCCAGTGCACAGGTGTCATCCAGGTATAGGAGGAACTGTTTCATAGCAGGATCGCTGTTAAATGGAGTGGGAAAAGACAAGGCACATAATGAGTTTATCGCACCCAAAATCTGAAAATAACTTAACCATTTAAGGTTTTGATCATTGGAAGTACTAGTGTTTATCTAATAGTTGGCCTATAGATGGTTACTACAGGAGTTAAAGGCAGCTGAAACCGTTTGAATTGGAACTCAAATCTAGTTTTTTTTTTTTTTTTTTTTACACAGAACATGAATGATTAGAATCCCAGTATTGGGATGGGCAGGCATGCAGTCCAATTAGCATACGATGAGATTTGTGTTTTGGAACAACGTAAATGGAATGACATTTAGCAGTAACGGCCCTAGACACTGCGACACCCACTGTAAACCAGACCAAATCATAAGCAGTGGAACACAAATATTCAATTGCTCACAAGCACTACTCACCATTCAACAAGAACACCCTTCAGAACGTTGACCATGTTGATCAGAGAATCAAAATAGGCTAGCTAGGTGAAATCCTGTGTCCAACACCTGCAGCACAATGTCTGCAGAGACGTCACTACACGAAGAAAGCATAGCATTTGCGTAGTATACTGATTGCATGGAATAGTTTGCTCAAAAATAATAGTTATCATTAACAAATGCACGTTTTACATAGCTACTGGTCAATATTTAAATCGATCTAAGCTAGCTAAGCTACTGCTAGCACCTCTTCTCAAGTTAAACTAAACTGTGTTTGACGTTAGCTTGTCGAATAATAGAAAACAGTTTATTACTTACAGTCTCAAGTAATAAATAAATTAAAAAAAACAGGACATGTCTAATACAAAAGGTCCACAGTTTGAAAGAACCAAATGGTAGCGTTTCACTTACCTGATGCTAAAGTGCTGCTATTGATTGGTAAGATGTGCGGTGAGGGACAAAATACGTAGCTCGAATCCGTTCTTATGATGTCACTAAATACCTACAGGTAATATATCACTATTACCGGTACTATTCATGGGGTCACAACAATTATTGAACCTAGAGTGCTACAGTATGTGTCATTTTTATTCCATCTGGACAAAGATATAATCACAATTCCTCAGTTTGATAGAAGCATTAGATTCAGGTCTATTAATCTACTAAGCAAAATTTATTTGCAATTGAAATAATTGACAATGCAACCTATCGACAAATGAACCATAGCCGTTAGAAATTTTAACTTAGCAAGAAGACTACAAAGAACAAATTGTGGTAAGTGAGCATATTAGTCTAGTTTCCATAGAAAAATAAATAAAGCAACCTGAATTATTTACATTTAAAACAGGTGCATTTGAGGTAAGGCTGGGTGTTGAGTATGGCACAAGGTAGTACAGTTATTACAGAAAGGTAGGATTAGAAACACGTGACATAAAAATATAAAGACATAATAAAAAGAAAAATATAAAACTATGTTGACGTCTTGCCTTTGTTCATATATTCTTCAGTGCATCCTTACAGAGTTTAGGATAAACTATACATTGGGTTTAAAATGTTGGCCTTATAATGCCTGTTCAGGATCAAATACATGATCAAATAAATTTTTAAAAAAAGGGATTGTTTTAATCTACACATAAACAGTAAGATTATCTTTAAAACCTTTGAAATAAGAAATTTAGTACAAACAACAAAATGATGGAGATTAATGGGTAGTGCATCATTCCACATTTCTTTTATCAACCTTGCCTACAAGAAGACCACAACCTAATTAATTTCCTAACTAAGAAGTGTGTATTGTCCATCAAAAAGAAAAATATAAAATTATACAGACCTTAAATTATGTCAATATAACTTCTCATATAGGTAAATAAATACCTAACATAAATTACAATTAGATCATTTAGCAGACGCTTTTATCCAAATGATGATTACATGGAGCAGTTAAGGGTTAGGCATCGTGCTCAAGGCCTTACATCCAAGGATGCTTACAGGTAGGCCAACACTTGGCTGGGAGTCCAACGCCTAGACCACTAGACTATCCTGCCCCCTAAATCAGTTTTCTTATGTGTGCAACCACCACAAATGTATGCGATACCTCATTTAAATGTGCAACAAGGAGAGGCAGTTATGTTTCCATTGAATTCTGGAATAAAATCTGCTCTTCTCCATTTCAAGTGTAATGTAGGTCCTTTCAATGAATTTGTACTGGCGTGTCTTCATCAGTGGCTTAGGTAACTCTGCAGGGCTTCCTGAATAAACTGGAGGCTGCGATTATAGAGGAAGGAGTCTTTCCTTTCCGGCTTACAGATGTTGAGGTGATCTACATCCACTTTGATGAGGTCCCCAATGCCGAGATCTGAAATGGAAGCAGGTTAGTTAGAACTAGAGAGAAACGCATGCTACGCTCTCATTGTGAAAAGAGAGACAGAAAATAAATTATTCAGATATCAATGCTTACTGTACCATTAAGGGCCTATGGTAAAAGTAACCATTGCATGTTCCACAAGCACTAGAGCTGCTCACCAGCTGATTGTGTTGGCACCACCGGGATCTTTATCATGGGGCCGATGGTTGTGGGAAGCATCTCTGCAAAGCTCAATATCTTGAATTCTCTCTCTTTGGCCATGTTTAGAAAGTTCGCATTCAGCTCACGGAGTGCAGGGGAGTCTAAACATACAGTGACAACCAATGGAATAAGGATATGAATTAGTGCAAATGGAATAATGGCACAATAATGTAGGGGTGCACCGAGTGACCGTCCAGGGACCGGATTTGGACGATTTTCAACCCTGATCGCTGCCAACCGGCCGATCACTCCAAATATAGCCGGTCATTTTTCTATCACATTTACACTCATGCATGCGCTGCACTGACTTCAGGTTCACACGGCTGTAACCAATTTCTCATCAAGCTCAGTAGGCTAGGACTGTAGCTAGTTCTCATGGTAGCCTACACTGACGGGAAACGTGTCCGCGGTGTGGAAATTCTTCAGTGTCCGAGGAAGACTTTAAATTTGCAGTTTGCAAGACATGTAAAGAACAAGTTAACCGTACTTGGGTAAAATTGGTTTTATGTTGGACATTCCAACTTTGAGCGTCAATATGTATTTAAATACAACACAGAGAGCACAACAATTGTTCAACATAATATTGTTCATCTCACTGGAAAGAATAAATTAAATTGACATGCCAAGAAGTTGGAATGTTATGATATGGGCTCCTTAATGAGGCTTTACAGGTGGACCCAACATTCACTGACCTCTACAGAGCTCTCTGACCTCCACGGAGGGGAAAAGGAGAAATCTGGCGTTGACCGAGTACTCGGCCATGAAGGTTCCATGGTGGGGAACGCTGTAGAACAGGATGCCCTTGGTGTTCTTCACAATACCTTGCATCTCTGGGTCCTCAGAAGCATCCAGTAGCATTTTCTTTACCAGCAAACCTGATGGAGAAACACACAACAGTATATGGCTCTCTCTAGCTCATGTGCGGCAAGTAATAAGAAGTTAATTTTGGATGAAAATTAATTCAATTGTTTTATTGTAAAGTAAATTTAAGTAAAGTAAATATATTTTTACATTCAAACCGGATTGTAAATATATCGTAAAGGAACACTGGGAGAATGCATACTACCAGTACAGACACATCGATCATCTCTGTAGTCATGTTAGAAGTGTGTTTTAGAAAAACAATGGAAGTCAATGGAGGTTCAACGGTTCATTTCTGGTTCATGGCCTACCACGAACGAGGAATCATTAATTGCTGTATGTCCGCATGTGACCTTATATTGAGGTAAGGAAGCTATAAAGTCACAGGTTTAACAAAAGCTCAATACACTTTTTATAGAAGCCCATCGTTTCAAGTCATCAAATGTATGACATTCTGTTTACCTCCCATGCTGTGTGCTACCCACACCACAGGCCTCTCTCCAACTCCTGCTGACTTTAGTTTGTTTAGCAGCTCACGACTCCTATAAGCCAGGGACTTCCTGTATAGATGGACAACAAATGAAAAACATTAAAAAAAATAATACTGGAAACACACTGGACACAGAACACACCGCACTCAAGGACACACATCGCTCCACAAAGACAAACCTCTGGTTCTCAACGGGACACTTGGAATTCCAGTCACTAAGGTGAGAATCATACTCCACCGACAGCACCCTCAAATCTGGGCAGTCTACAGCCAGCCACGACTGTCGTGGTTGAAAATATATGAAGAAATGCAATTCATTATTTAAGAGGCACCAATGCATTAAACATTACATACAGAAAATACATGTTTAACGTGATCTGAAACTTCAACGCGCGCATGCACGTGGATCATTAGCAACCCCTGTGCCTGAACAGGCTCTTAGAATGACAGAGCACACAATGAGTGCCAACACAAGAGAGATGATCAGGAAGGAGAAGACGGGAAACCAAAGATCCCCTCTCCAAAGTAGGTGGGGGGAGAGAAGAAGAAAAAAACAAAACAAAGAGCAGCTAAACACCGTTGAGATTAAATGTACTTTCCAATAACCTTTAGCATAACCGTGTGCGCTACCTTGGGCCAGCACTCTGTGTAGTCCTCCGGTTTAATTCCCGTTTCCTCCTTGTCCGTAGTGTCAACGTCTTTCTGTCGCCACGTCTTAAAGGCCGCCCCTAGAAGCCCGTGGATAAACAGCACGTCTGCGTTTATTTGCTGGCTGAAAATGGACAGAGTGGCAAAGAACGTCAGTGTAAAGGTAGAGAAGAAGAAAGAGGCCAAGGAGAGTCTCCTTGTGCGGCTCAGGATGACAGACCCGGGCCTCTATAGGAACACAAACGGGACATCAACAACGTCAAGCGACTGCTTACTTGCTACGCGTCTGGGGGTGGAGGATGTACAGCCCGTCTTGGTACTTCTCCTGCACCGTCTCCCTGTCTAGGTTGGCCAGCGCGCGGGCTGCATGAGACGCCTGCATGACATGGGGAGACTGGCTCATCTCTGCCAGCATGGAGGTCCAGCCTGCAGGACCGACACATCACGGCATGGGGTCGTTACCATGACACACAACCAGTACAATTACAGCGCGCGATGCAATCTGCCGTCCGCGACCACACGAGTGCCATACAGTTTTGGCCGGGGAGATTTGTCCGCCGGGAGCCATTCCCACCCACGCACTACAATCTAGAATGGCTGCTGTGCCCTTACCAGACTGCACTATGGCTGGGTGAGCACTTTCGTTTAATGCCACGTTTCCGATGATGCGCACAATGTTCCTCTGAATCTTTTGGGAGTCTCTGCGGAGCTGGTAGACCCTCTGGAGAAGCTGGAGACCCCCATTGGCCACAATGTAGTCACAGTGACTCTGGACCTGTAGGCGTTTGAAAAGTTTGTTCATCTGACATAATACAAGTGAGAAGCAACTGGCAGTGGTTCATTAGTCAGGTGCCAGTGAAGCGTTTAATGTTGGGGGGGGGGGGGGGGGGGGCGCGGGGGGGCGGGGGGGGGGGGGGGGGGGGGGGTGTGGGGGGGTGGGGGGGGTGGGG
>JAOEHI010000814.1:0-13321 GCA_025447815.1 Percopsis transmontana
GGGGAGAGGGACAGGGAGAGAGAGAGAAAGGGGGGGAGGGAGAGAGGGAGAGAGAGGGAGAGAGAGAGAGGGAGAGAGAGAGAGAGAGAGAGGGAGAGAGAGAATAGGGAGAGTGAAACGGAGGGAGGTGGAGATGGGAGAGTGAGTCACGGACCGGCCCAGTGTCCTCCTGCCTCAGCTCACCATCTGCACCCCTGCTCGCGCCACGAGCTCATCACACACCTCACCGCTCCACACCAACACACACACACACACACACACACATGCACACAGACACACGCACACATAAAGCAGAGACACGTTTACGCAGACAGCCACACACATGCATGGGTGATGGGTGATGATGCATGAAGACATAAAGGACTCACTTGCACACAGACACACACTCCCACACATTTAAAGACACTAGGACTTGAGCTTCATTACTGATGTATTCCCTCATGGCTCTCCATCTCACAGAAGAGCTCACGGTCAGAACTGATGCTCAGCTATGGGCCCTTTTCACAGAGGTGTCATAGGGAAAACTCAGGTGCAGCTCATAACATTAATTGGAGGTCCGTTTCATTTGTGCACCAGCATTGCCAATGTATTGGTTGCTAGATTTGTCTCTACTGGTGCAATGGCATAGCAAAACGCAACGGTTAGTTCTACACCTGTGAAAAGGGTCCATTCTCTTTATTACTACAACAGGTTTGTATATGTATATATATATATATATATATATATATGTATACACAGATGAGCCAAAGAATGGTGCACACCTGGATGGTCATAATGGGTTAGCATGGCCACTAAGGCACTCTGACCAGCCCCAAGCGCAGCAGGGTGTGTTGTGACATATTCCTGCCATAGCATCATTCATATTTTCGGAGACTTGTGCCACAGTAGTCCTTCTGTTAGTTCGTTCCCCTACCTACTGACAGTAGGTACTCACCACATGCCTACTCACGAGCCTCGTCATTGTCTGGCCATAACAATTTGGCCCTTGTCAAAGTCGCCCAGGCCTTTACAGCTGCCCATTAGGCCTGCCCATTTCTCCCACATCCAACATGGTGACTACGAGAACAGACTGTCACTTACTGTCTAATATCCCAGACCTTGACATGCGCCGTTGTTACGAGATAATCAACGTTTTTCGCTTCACCTGTGTGTGAAACTTTTTTGGCTTACCTGTGTTTATATATTTATACAAATAGTGTATTTAATATTGTCTGTATATACATCCATGGAAAAAATTAAGAGACCACTGCATATTCTTAAATATGATAATATAAAAATTCATATCAAAAATGTAAAAAAGTATATATTAAATAATTTAAAAAAATATAAATACAAATATAAATATATATGTATTAAATATAAATGTAATTTTATATAGATATAATATTTTTTTAAATGGGCAGTGGTATCTTAATTTTTCTCCATGGCTGTATATATATACAGTTATATATACATATTATACAGTAGGCTACAGTACAGTACAGTAGAGTCAACTGCCTTTCTCTCTTTCTATCTGTCCCTCTTTCCATTCTGTTCTTCCTTTCTTCATCCCTCTCTCTCCCCCATTCCCGTCACATCTTTCCTGGGAGCCATTCTTATGCATTGCTCCAGTCTGCTCACATCTTTCTCTTTACCAGTATTGGTTTCATTAAAACCTGTTACGTAAAAATATGCTAGGTAAACCATACATAAGTACTTGAGATTACGTCTTACAGTACTTCTTTATACTGAAAGCACACGCCCTGTGTACTGACACTAGACACGTCATGTGACTCCTAGGAGACCAGACCAGCGGAGAGGCTCCAGTCGATGGTTATGTGGAGCAGTGTGGGCTATCTGGGACCCCAACACGCAGCAGTACAATTCATTACAGAAACATGATAGCAGCCTAAAGGACGGAGCCAATGTTTCACCGTCTAAGTGTGTGTGCTCGCCTGTGCACATTTATGTGTTTGAGTACGTCAGTTTGTCTCAGTGTGTGTGTGTGTATGTGTATGTGTGTACGCTTCATAGGGTTTGTGTGTGCTAATGCGTGGATGCGAGTTTGTGGCGTCCTTCTTGTGTGTGTGTACTCACATTTGCATCCATGTGTGTATGTGCTTGCGTACATACACGTACATGTTATTTTGTGTTAGTATGTGTATGTTAGCTTGTGTGTATATTGTGTGTAAACTGTATGTCAGTCACTGTATGTCATGATCAATAAAGATCATTTCATTACTGTTGGAAGCTGTGACCCTCTATTTCCAACCCAGAAATTCACCCTACCACCACGGTAGTAAAGTGTTAGCTTTGTGTACAAACGTCCGCCCTTATACAATAGTCGTAGCAGTACAATATGGCACCTCCCAATAAGAACTTGTTTCTTTATTCAATAAGGTTATTATTATCGTTACACATGACCACAGATAGAAAACATTAGCCCGTTAAAAAAGGACTACATAATATTAATAATATAAGGTAATATTAAGATATTTTTACAGTCAAAATGAAGGGGAATGGGTAGTACAATATTCACCATGACTTAAAAATGCAGCATCTCCTTCTGTTAAAGGTTATCACGCAGAATCGTCGCAACACACCGAGAGTAAAACGACACACGCTCGTACACACATGCAGCACAAACCGACGAGCAACAGTATCTAATGGCTCCTCGGCAAAAGAGGAGCGCTGCTACAAAATACAAGCTGTTCCATGAAACACCGCCCCATCCCGACTACAACTTTACATGATCAGTTCATAGGTTCTTCAGGTGATTTTATGTTTAGCACAGGTGAAAGTCATGTTTGTGTCTGGAACGTCCTTTGTGTGAAAGTTGAGGTTAGGACAAAATGTCCAATGTACTCCTGATGGCATCCGGCATGTTTGAGCCTATATGGGACCATTTATAGTCCATCACAATGTCCAGTGTGTCCATCGCCAGTTATAAATGAACATATGCACAATTTTCATATTTATACAGTACATTGTTGGAAAGTGTTGTGTTATGTTATGTGATCTTCTCACCAATCACAGTCCCGCCAATCAGCAGACGCATCAAAATGGGTTACTTGCTTTCTTTCATGAAAATGGACATACAAGGTTTGTATGGACACCTGTCTTTTTAATACACCAGGGTCTTTATCTGCAAAAAATGTGACTCCGTTTATTCTTGACACATCACGAACCTGCCATATGTTCAGTGAAGTTTCTTAAGTCTACAGCGAGCTCAGGGTGAATTGTACCTTTAATATCATGCTGTACCTGTTGCCTGTTATGGTTACAGGAAAACCAGCTGCTCCCTACATGTACCCCAGATGGCCTATGTACATCCACAGTTGAGCTTGAGGCCCATCGACATTCCCAACCATCCCTGTCTAGTGTATGCAGGGGTGACCTGATTGGCTGGAGAGTTGCAACTGTGCACCCTGATTGGCTGGTGGGCCAAGTGCGCCGGGATAAGGAGGGAAAAGTGGGCTTGTGTGGTTTGATAAAAGAATGGTAATCTCCTTAGTGCTGCTTCAGCCTCTGTGGCAGATTTCACACACAGAACGAAAGACTGGCTGGCTAGTGCGTTACGCCAAGCAAACAGCCTCCTTCCCTTTCCCTCCTATCCACCACCTCTCATGTTTACATGGTAATCCGTTCAATGACGCTTGCGTATTATCTTTCTTTCTCCTCCTGCAACAGCGACACTTCCCAAACTGGCTCTCACTGGTGGCTTCTGGGAGATTCGTATGGCGTCAACGATCGAATTACCCATTTGGGTTGTTTGTTCGGCTAAAATAAGACAACCCCACCTGGGACTGTGGTTCTATTGTGAGTGATAGCTGGAACGCTTAACCTGTGGCTGGTGCTTAGCCATGATGCATGTGTTCTTTTATTCAGAGGGAAAATCCCCAGGTTTCAGATGTTGCAGCTTAGTAGCATGTTGAGTATTTCAGAGGGGCACGGCCTTATGTTCTGAGTGTGACATCTGCCAACCTGAGAGAACCAAGCTGGTTCGAAGGAGAGCTGGTATTGCCTGCGGTCATTTGTTTACCTGCGTCTCGTCCGTGACTGCGCAGAGACTGGTTGTGTTGTTGCTTCTCTCTCTCTCACCTCTCCCAGCGGCGTCTGTGAGAGGCAGAGCGGTTGCTGCCTTGCTGGAACCAGAGGCGAGATGCGTTGTGTTGATTCTTTGTCCTGCAACTCCTTATCCTCCGTTTAACGGCCTGTTGTTGTTTGCCCGCTGGCAGGGCTGTTGGCTGGCGCTGTGGGCCGTGGGAGCACAAGGGCAAGACCTTGAGATGTGTATGAGTCTGAGTGTGTGTGTCAATGGGCACCCCCCATCTCATGGTGACAGTCACTGCTGTCATCTCTTCGCTTTCACCGTTTCACCACCCAAAAATGTTGAATGAACTCCTCACGTCACCTGTTCTACACTGTCTCTGTCTCCCCCCCCCCTATCCCCTCCCCCCTCCCAGTTCAGTCTCTTTTGACACTCCCACAACCCGCCAGTGGAGCCGTTGCCGTGACAACGTCTACAGCATCCTCTCGTTCTGCAGGGCCTTGTAGTAGTGCTCCTGCTCCGCGTGGCTGTGGGCCGAGACAGAGGGCCGGCCGGGCAGGGTGTGGCTGTCCATCAGCAGGTCCGGGTGGGGGGGAGGCGGGAGCATCGGGGAGCGGGACGGGTGGGGGGGCGGCGGGGGGGGCATGGGGGAGGAGGCCAGGTGAGGCGGGGGAGGGGGAGGCATGGGGGAGGACGGGTGGGGAGGCGGCGGGAGAGGAGAGGAGGACAGTTGGGGCGGGGGAGGGAGCGAGGAGGAGGAGGAGGAGGAGTAGTCGGCCTCGCCCCCACCGGCGCCGGCCGAGGAGGAGCCGAGCGAGTCCGTCTTGTGGGGGAGCGTCCGGTAGTCGCGGTACTGGCCGGTGTTGTCCTGGCGCTGCAGCGCCCCCCGGTGTTTCTCCCCCGCCGCGTCTCCGCTCAGCATGTGGCCGCTGATGGTGTTCCTCCACTCCCATGGCTTCCCGTTGCTGGCGGAGACGCGCACCACCGGGTGGTGGGGGGCGTGGGCGTCGATGGTCACGATGCTGCCGCTGCCTGTGGCGCTGCCGCCCATGCTGCCGGTGGTGCTGTCTCGGTCCGAGGGGATCCGGTAGTATGGAGACTCCGAGCTGTGGGAGGAGCCGCCCCCGCAGGAGGAGGCGCTCTCTGACGTCTTGGGGGAGGAGGTGATTGGCCCAGGGCCCTGCTGCTTGGACATGGCTATCACCTGCAGCAGAAAGGACAGTGTAGCCTCAGTCCTCCTTGTTACTGCATGCATTATTAAAGGTATACTAAGTACGTTTTCACCTCAATATAGCCTGTTAAAGGATAAAGGTTCTGGAAACACTCTGCTACAATCACATTTGTTGTGATTTATTTTATGTCTTGGAGCCCAGGCAAGATTTTTAAATGATTAAGATGAAGAACGATTTCAGCGGTCTCCAATTAATTTGGGGACGTAATCGTAAAGTGAAATGACCTCTGGTCAAATGTTTAGCAATTTAGATTATACACTTCACTGGTATCAAAGCTCCGGAACAAATCATGCTTGACAGCTGATAAATTCTCTCCCCGGACAAAACAGTTTATTAAGACTGGATGCATGCAGTTAAAGTTAAATTACATTAAGTAACAACAAGCAAGCTGGCAACGTCTTGCAGCAATCCCACAAATTAGATCCCTGTTGTGAAATGAGCAATCAAGAGTCTTCATTTGATGTGTTTCAACTACTTACTTAGATACTGCTACTTGCCTATTTAATCTATTAATTTGTGTGCTTTTGATATTGTACAATTAAGTCCTCAACAAATGAACTAAATTCTTCTCCTTATTAATAGTACTAGCAGCAGCATTCTCAGTGCTGGTTAGTGCTACTGGTAAGAGGATATGAGACCCCAACATCATCTGACCTGCATGACTCGGGGCAGGCTGGGCAGCTGGCTGGGCAGGGTGTTGGGCACCCGAGGGGTCGACACGGCGATGGGCCCCGCCCCTGGCTCTTTAGTCCCGCCTCCCTCGGTGAGTGACAGCCACTTGGCCCGCGTCTTGGCGCTCTTCGGGGAGACCGGCGGGGGTCTGGAGGCCTCCTCCGGGATGTGGACCAGGGGCGGGGCCACCACCACCCTGGCCCCGGTGGGCGTGGCGGAGCCCCTGTTGGCCTGCACCGTGGGGTAGAGGGAGGACGGCATGCCCTGCTCTCCTCCCTCTCCCCCTCCTCCCCCAGCACCCCCTTCCTCTCCTCCCTCCCTCCCGTCGGCTCTCTCCGCCCCCTCGTCCTCGTCGCGGGAGCTCTGGCTGCGGAGCTCCAGCGAGCGCTGCTTCCACTCCGACACCAGCTGCCGCGACCTCTGGGGGTCCAGGGACACGTGGAAGGTCATGTGGCGCTGCGACGTGGCCGGCTCCTCCGAGGGCGAGATGGGGCTGTTGCCGTTGGCGACGCGGGGCAAGGTGTTGCTGAAGGTCACCATGGTTTCCTTGCCCATGGGGCCTCGCGGGGCCAGGAGCTCCACGTCCGCGCTGGCACGTTTAAGCGAGGCCAGGGAGGCCTTCTCCCTCCTCACCTTACTGCGGCCCCCGCCAGCCAGCGCGGCCCCCAGCTCCTCCCTGCTCTCCGAGGCCCTGGGGGTCTTCCGGTAGAGGGAGTCGTGGCTCCGCTGGCTCAACACCCTTAACTGCTCCTTCTGCTGGCCAGCCGTCTGTCTGGGCGGGGAAGGAGAATCTTCCTCGGAGGCTTTGAAGTTCCCCACTGCGTACACCGCCTGACAGGGGACAGCGGGGAGAGACATGAGGATAAAGGAATAGCCGGCAGGCTAAATAAAGCACTGGAGCATGAACAAGGGGGGGCTTTCTGTAATCACTGAGAGGGAGAACCAAAGTGTGATTTTCCTGTTAGTGGGGAGCAAATTCAAATGCATGAATAGATCTCTTTCTATTTCACCCCCCCCCCATCTCTCAACTCCATCCTTGAACGACAGAAGGAGATGCTCTTGAAAACGTAAGAGATGAGAGAATAGTGTGAAGAATTGCGACAACAACTTTTGAAAAAAATTAAGTGTGAAATTGTTCCGGAGAATTCTTAGCGGATTAGCATTTTCTCTGTGTTCCCTGTTTAATAGAAAAGGCTATATATAGTCTGCACAAAGTCCCTGTTGAGACAGAGACAGAGACAGAGAGAGAGAGAGAGAGAGAGAGAGAGAGAGAGAGAGAGAGAGAGAGAGAGAGAGAGAGAGAGAGAGATAGAGAGAGAGAGAGAGAGAGAGAGAGAGAGAGAGAGAGAGAGAGAGAGAGAGAGAGAGTGTGAGTGTGTGTGTTTAAAAACTGTGAGAGGAGGTATAAACTGAGTGTGATGCAGTGATGAGACAATGAGAATATTCAGTGTCAAGCCTCTAAGTTCCCTTGTAAGAATGAACACGGTTTCATGTTCCGTGCTGTTTCTGTGGTAAAAAACGGTAATATTTGAACAATATAATTGTATAATAATTTCACTTAACGAGTGAATGTCTCACATCAAGTTATTATTCTTAATGAGAATTTTACTGTAAACAAAGCCACTAAATTATCTGCTAGTGGAATTTCATCCAAGTAGTCACACATACACTACAGCCGTACACACTGAGCATTTGTCAGCTACATCTATTTGAGAAACACGCGCCCACAATCAAGCAAGCATAAAAACATCAGTTCACATAAACACACACACACAACCTTATTTTAGATAAACACAAACACACACACAGAAACATTTAAACAACATTTCAGGCAATCACAGACGCATCCTAAGCATATTTCACTGACCAGATAGACCCCTATGCCAGCGCCTATGAGGTATCCAACATACACATCTATGGGGTGGCTGCGATGCTGTGTTATCTGCGTCAGGCCAGCCAGGCCTGCTGCCATACAGAACGCAAACACCAGCAATGGCTTGAGCAGCTTGGTGCTGCCGCTGATGATGGCATTAAAATACATCTGCAGAGAGAGACACACGTGGATATTAGACAGGAAGACAGGGAGGGACAGGCGGGCTGAACTACACATTTTGATGTCATTGCACACTTGAGGACAGGTTGCAATAACAGTGAAATAAAACAAAATACATTTTCTAAATAAATAGAACATTGAAATATTGCAGCTATTTATTCAGTTGAAAATTAATTTGGACTCATTTGGGTCTCCACTCCAGGGGACACAGGTAAAATGAGTTTAACCCAATGTATGCCTTTGTTCTTCCACTACACGAATAATCATATGTAAATGGAGCCAAACTTCCTGTATCTTTTTTAAAGATGCTCACCGGCATCAAAATGTCATAATTTTGTTTTAGATAACAATCTATGAAGAGCTTTGTGAAATATTTTAGCCCGTAAACAGACAAACAAACCACCAATACTGCCAATACTGCAACCCTTGCTGTAAATCAGTGTGTGTGTGTGTGTGTGTGTGTGTGTGTGTGTGTGTGCACATGCGTGGCTGCGTGTCCGTTTCAGAGTGATAGTGGTTCTCAACAATAGGCTCAGGGGAATATTCCGCGATGGCGTAACTGAGCCGCACTGTTGAGCCTGCCGAGGCCACACAATGCAGCAGTAATATGTCTAGTAGCTAGCGGTGGCCGCTCAATGCCATTTGTGTGTGTGTGTGTGTGTGCGCGGCAGCAGTCAGCGTTTAACCACAAGGCGGCAGCAAATGATATCCACTGATGTCTACAGTATCAATATCCAGATATAAGGTAGCACGTGAGGTATTTATGGGTTGTAACTTACCAAAGAGAATTCCTCTTTCATGCTGGTCTAAGGGTGGTCTATGCGTTAAGAGTACACGCAAATAAAAATTACCGTTCGAAAATCACATGACCACATGACGTTACCCTTGATGGGGCGGTGAATGGACTATAATTAAAGAGATCACACGCAAGTAATGTAAGCTTAATCACACCAACGCATGCACGAGTAGCAAACAAACTTCAAGCATCGTGAGACACAGAGGAAGTGCTTACAGAAATATAGACAGCGGCAAAGCCGGAGAGTGTTGCATGCTGGGACGGAAACGTTTTCCTGAGGGAAAAGAGGGAGAGAAAAGAGAGCGTTATGGGAGAAAAGAGAAAAGGAGATTCATATTTTTATCCAAATGCTGTAATGATGTGTACAGCATTGTGTGTGTGTGTGTGGCATCAGGCAAGGCTTCAGTTTTTTGAGAGTTTGTGTTTATTGTAAATGAGCTGCTTATGTGTGTGTGTCTCAAGGAGTGTGTCCTTGAATATCTAATAAACAAACAGAATATGATGAGATACCGTGCCGCCTCAGGGGAGAGTGAGTGACTTCAGAGCAGTGGTTTAGGTTGCAGCCAACACTTACTTACCTGTGTGTGTGTGTGTGTGTGTGTGTGTGTGTGTGTGTGTGTGTGTGTGTGTGTGTGTGTGTGTGTGTGTGTGTGTCTCACCTGGCTGACATGATGGCGTACTGGTCTTTCCCCATGCAGATGTCCTGGGTGATGTACGCGTTGTGGTCACATGACACTCCAGGAGCCGTGTAATTGGGCTGGCACACCGTGAGGAAGAAGGGGGCGTGATACCCTGTAGCCAACTGGATGACATCTGTCACCAGGGCCGTTGCCAGGAGACCAAACACATGAACACCTGGGGGACAGGTGGAGAGGGAGGGAGGGAGAAAGACACAGAGGTAGGGGGGGTGAAAGAGAGATAGGGAGAAGGATTGCCAGACAAAGTGAAGTTAGAGAGCGCTTGTAACTGAACAAATGGCCTCTGGTGGCATCTTTACATGTTACACATTTACAGCATTTAGCAGACGCTTTTATCCAAAGCGACTTACAATTAGTACATTTGTCATTAGTACACCGAGGAAACACAACCTTTATTTTACTGCAGAAACTCATGGAAATTATTAGTTGTATTATTTTTGATGGGACACTTGATTTGTGAATTTGTTGAAACCAACATTACAAAAACCTTGTTGTTTTGGTTTCAAATGTGCATGCCTCTCCCTCACCTGGTGCAGAGTGGCTGGTACACCTCTCTACTCCTCCTACAGAACTCCTAGGCTCACACCATTCTCTACCCCTCCTCTAACAGGCATGTCCACGCGTAAACTTCTTCTTTTTGGGGAGTCATGAGTCATAAAATTTGAAACCACTGTTACACCATGCAGCTTATTCACAATTATGAAAAATACTAATTAATTCGAATTTCCACTTCAAGGTTCAAATCATGCCTTGAGATATTTCCCCGTGAAAGAACAGTGTTTTCTCTCCTCAATTTCATTCTCAGTCACCCTTCGCTTATTTCATGTAATTAGCTCATTTTTCTTCTCTGAAATATTGGGATAAAGGTACTGCCCTAAAATAATGAAGTTCTTATCGTCTTGTTATCATCCCTCTGCTTTAATTTCAAAAGGATTTTCTTACTGAACATTTCCTAGGCTTTGTGGAGTGTTATCTGATATAATATCAACTTATCAATTATGGGCCGCTAAACATCTGGTTCATTCTCTGTTAGTCATCCTTTTATCAGCTGTCAGAGTGTGTTCTTAAAGATGATAATAATAATGCATTTTATTTAAAGCACCTTTCAAAACACAGAAGGAATCCCATATAAAAAAATATATATTTCTAATATAATTTTATACATGAACATAAAACGTTTGTGTATGTGTTCTTAAAATTATAACAGCATTATACATACATGTTTTCCATAGGCTAGTTTAGTATCTTTCTATTATACAGTATACTACTGTACATACTACTGACATATATGCTAAATACACATACTCTATGTTATATATATATATATGTAAATTACACAAACACATGTTTCCTATACATGTGATATGCAAAATATATGTGGTACCAAACTAGCATAATTATGCAAAACATGTAGGGAGTATAAACATAATGGTGTGTGAATGTAAGAAAACCTGCACACACACAGTGTATGTTCATATACATTTTACATTGTCGTTGTTTCCATATAGTGACTACAGTGACAGCAGTGTATAACCGCCTTGATGCAGTACTGGTTTCAGCGGAGAGTTCTAGAGTGTTACTGCTGCTTTACAGACCTCTCGGCCAAGTGACAAGAAAGTTAGAGGTCGGTCTCTGCAGCATCTGTATGTGGACATTTGTCCTGTCAGAATGTCCTTGAGCTGGGCATTCAGCCTCAACATCCCTTATAATGTCCCCCTTATGAAGTTCTTGCCAAGAGGATTTAGTGGCACCTTTTTACCTGTTAAAAATACAGTGTACATCTGAATAGGAATTTGATTATTTTAACAATCAAATAGCACTGGTACCTTTCAGCTGAATTGCTTCAGGACACCCTCTCTCATTGATTTGCTATAAACATCAGCTATTGTTTATATCCTTCAAAAATTGATAGTGGTGTTTTTACAGCTCTCGTATTTGTATATGCTGACAGTAACAACTGTATCGGACGTACCCACAAAGCGCACGGTCCTGCGCAGGAAGGAGTTAAAGTTGCAGCCTCCTGCGTTGATGCTGCTTTCTGACTTAGGGCAAGTTTTCAGTTTGGACTGCAGACAGTACATAAACCCCTCCCCCATCATTATCTAGAGAGAGACGGGTGGGGCAAAGAGAAGGAGGGCGAAGTCACACCGAGAGACACAAACAAAACAAGTGACCGTGTGGACAATCAAGGTTAAGAGAAAGAGAGAGAACAGAGAGGAGGGAGAAGGGGAGAGAGAGAGAGAGAGAGAGAGAGAGAGAGAGAGAGAGAGAGGGAGAGGGAAGGTGGCGAGCACGGACAGATTTATTATTCGGTGCTCGTCCCACATGACCTACAGAGTGGAAACAGAAAAAGAGGTTCGACATGTTTGATTATCCCTTGCTCGCCCCTCAGAGCTCACACAGGAGGGCAGAGAGAGAGAGACAGTGTGTATAAATATCAGATATAGTGTTTACCTACAGAAACATCTACAGAGAGAGAGAGAGAGAGAGAGAGAGAGAGAGAGAGAGAGAGAGAGAGAGAAAGGTGTTATTGAGTAGTGATCATTTTCAATCTGGGTGATAAATGAGAGGTAGAGAGGTCTGATTCTTCCAATGTTTTATCTGTGTGTATTGATTGGAGTGCCAATGGCATGTGTGCTGGTATTCATCAACTTACATCGATTTGCGTGTGTGTGTGTGTGAAGTGAGACTGAATAGGTTTTGTCATTGTGTGACAGTGTGTGACAGCATGTTATTGTGTGTGTGTGTGTGTGTGTGTGTGTGTGTTTGCAGTACATGTTCTCCTAGCAGGTGTCCCCTGGTATCTAACTGGTGAAAACATTAAACTGTGTGTGTGTGTGTGTGTGTGTGTGTGTGTGTGTTTTTTAGAGGATTCTCTGTCTCTTGGTGCCTCCACACACAGTGTAAATGTGTGTATGTGTGTGTATGTGTGCATGAATATATGTTTGATACCTTCTATACCAGTATGCAACGTTTCAGCATACAGGTGTGCATGCGTGTTGCAATACTACTGTGAGATATCTTCTATGTGTGTGTGTGTGTGTGTGTGTGTGTGTGTGTGTGTGTGTGTGTGTGTGTGTGTGTGTGTGTGTGTGTGTGTGTGTCGTACGGAGGCGGCGGGGCCGGCGAAGGCCAGGCTCAGCAGCATCAGCAGGGGGATGAGCTCGTCTCCCGTCTCCACGTAGGGCATGGACAGGTCGCGGTCATGGCAACGGAAGCCCACCGTCGCCGGGGACAACACGTCCGTCAACTCCAGGAAGTAGAGGGACACCAGAGAGGACAGTACGATGGGGAGCTGCACACGTGCACACGCGCACATACACACACACATACACATATAAAGACTTGGTCAAAGAGTGTCTGTCTGTATGTCTGTCTGTCTGTCTGTCTGTCTGCGTGACTGTATGTCTGTCTGTGTGACTGTCTGTCTGTCTGCCTGCCTGCCTGCCTGTCTGTCTGTGCCCTTAACATAGTGACACACATTGTACCTCATGCACACACACAGTGACTACAGCATGTATACTAGATCTTTTCTGGTGAAAAGACATTGATCTAGGCTGTCCCTGTTTAAACACACACACACACACAGGGTGAGAGTGTGTATTAGCCTCTACTGTAGAGTGACTCATTCATTTATTGATCCGGTACACTGTGTGTCGTAGAAGAACCCAGAGAGAGGGAGGGAGAGAGGGAGAGAGAGAGAGAGAGAGAGAGGGAGATAGAGAGAGGTAGAGAGAGAGAGAGAGAGAGGGAGAGAGAGAGGGAGAGAGAGAGAGAGGGAGATAGAGAGAGAGAGAGAGAGAGGGAGAGAGAGAGAGGGAGAGAGAGAGGGAGAGCGCA
>JAOEHI010000815.1:0-13320 GCA_025447815.1 Percopsis transmontana
GTACTGTATACGGTGTACTGCGTACTGCATACGGTGTACTGCGTACTGTATACTGCGCACTACGTACTACGTACTGCGTACTGTGTACTGCGTACTTTGTACTGTATACTGCGTACTGTATACTGTGTACTTTGTACTGTATACTGCGTACTGTGTACTGTATACTGCGTACTGCGTACTACAGAGAGATGGTGTGTACATTGAGGGGGCCTTGCCTAGCACATAGTGCATGCCCTCTGCAGCCTCTGGATGCAGCCCTTCAGCCCCACGGCCAGCCTTTGTAAAGCCCTGATCCTGGATCTCTCTCTCTCTCCCTCTCTCTCTCTCTCTCTCTCTCTCCCTCTCTCTCTCTCTCTCTCTCACTCGTTATCTCTCCCTCTCTCCCCCTCTCTTTCTCTCTATCTCCCCCTTTTTCTCTTTCCCTATCTCTCTCTCTCTCCCTCCCTGCAGCCCTTCAGCCCCACAGCCAGCCTCTGCAAAGCCCTGATCCTGGACCCTGCATGTGGGTCCCTCCTAAGGGGACCATTGGGGATGCTGGAGGAGATAGTGACACACAACATGTTTGACCCTCTCTCTTTCTCCCTCTCTCCCTCTCTCTCCATCTCCCTCCCTCCCTCTCTCTCTCTCTCCCTCCCTCTCTCGTTGTCTCTCCCTCTCTCTCCCTCCCTCTCTTCCTCCCTCTCTCTCTCTCACACTGAGGCTCTCCAACAGACACACAACACCATTCCCTTATCTCACGCGGACCTTATCTCTGCCTGCCCATTCCTCCTGGCGCCTCCATCTCCACCCCCCTATGGATGCCTCCACACCCATTAGACAGTGTTGTGTCTGCTTCCAGTTACTTTGAACTGCAGGCGGCCCTGGGGACCCTCGCAGAGAGACCTGAGAGGGGCCTGCGGTTTCGGCCTCCCATCCGTCAGGATCCGCCTGTGGCCGCGGAGAGCGTGACGCTAGCTACACTTCAAGCTAACACACATCATCATAAGTATTGATTCCATCAACGGGCCATTGAGGCCTCCTCCCTCTCATATTGCAGGGAGAACCGCGTTACGTGTGTGACACCTCTTCAAAGATTTGTGGTTAAGCCACATGGCAAATACCAGACGGCGTCAGTCGATACTGAAACTTGAACAAGACACCTTTATTTAACTTGTGTCACTGGAAGGTTTAGTGGGCAGCGGTACAATTAACACAAGGTGTGTTTAAAGCTATAGCCTCACGCTACTTCGTGCTATTTGCTGCTACTGCATGCTGCTATTTCGCTCAATGACCAGCGTACATGTTCATTTGCAGCTTTTGCATTCTGGTGTCTAGGATGGGCATTCCTGGAAGGATTACCTCAGCATCAAACAGCTGTGGTTGGTCCAGAGGAGATAACGTTTATAGTATAAGTGTGTTAACAGCTTTTTAGTGTATGAAATGCTCTATAGAAATAAAGATTAATTGTAGACTGTGATTGATTGATCAAAAGAGCATGGAGAATAATGCCTAGTATAAAAGGTTAAACGTTTAGTTACTTAGGATGATCTAGTATGGGATTATCTGGGTGTTCGGCTGCCACCCGGAAGGTCAAACCCCTACCAAACACACCCTACCTACGTGTCACCCTGCCTGTAAGCATCCTTGGGCAAGACGCCTAACCCCCACCTGCTCCTTAATAGTTATGACTTACTTAATACATAATACTTATTAAGTAATCAGTAATTGCACTCACTGTAAGTCACTTTGGATTCAAGTGTATTCATTTTTTCACCTCCTTTGCTCGGTGCTTACAGGCTCCTGTGTCGCTACAACACCGCACATGCAAGTGTTGTTGTGTGCGTGCACGCACACGAAAGTGTTCACGTGCGTGCACGCCAACACGGTGCCAGTAGGAAGGCATTGTTAAAATCTGGCATCTGGTTCTGTTCAGGCTTGGGCTCATATAAAACCTGTTTGGTCAGGTTTGGGTTCAGACCATTTTCCAGCCCGTTTTCGCATTACAGTAACGTGAACATTGTTTTCTCAGTACTACCAACAGTGACAGAGTTCTGTGTGGTCCTGCCAGGAAGAGCCTGTGTTTTCCCTTCTTTTTTGAAACTTTGCATTCGTCTGTAACCCGACTTCTCGCCAAGCGATCTCTAATTGAGCACTTTGCTCACAATTGAATTATAATCGCTTTATCGCCACTGAAACGAGTCTTGTGTGTTTCGGGAGAGAGCCTGCTCTCGCGCCTGAGCCCTGATATAGCAGACAGCTAATAAATGGCAGCCAAAGCTCCATTACTATTTAGCATGTGATTTATTGAGGCCAGTTAGACTTACTCAGAGGTCTAATGTAGCAACTGGACAGTCACGGGTGGATTTAGCCCCAACCTAATCAATTACCGTACAGGACTGAAGATAGGAATCTGCTGAGAAACATAGTTTAAAACACCAGGGCAGAGGACAAGGGCTCCGTGCTCCACATACAAATAATTTACCATTTTCTCAACTCAGGAGTGGGAATTATTTCTGTATGATAATAATTATGTCGATAAAGAAGTATAATTGCCACATGAACAATGGATTTTGCGAGCAGCCTAAAAGGGTCACCTTGCACTTCGCGACCCAATCTATTACGCACTAATTAGCATAACACGCTAGCGGATTTATGCCAGTATGAAGGTTAGATCGCCCTCAAACTGAAACACTCCAGAAGACTCCGCTACTGTTTGGACCATCAATTTTGGTGGCGCAGTGGTGCAGGTGAGCTCAAACATCAACCGCCTGTAAACCTTTCTGACAGGAGAATGAAGACATATTTCCCTGGTCTCCCCGCCTTCTCCCCGCTGCACGTCTGGGCCGATGAGAGAATCATCCATAACCTAAGAGTAGGAGCCATGTATTTGATGTGTGTGTGTGTGTGTGTGTTAAGTGTAAGCTCATGCCAGTAATCACAGGTGTCGCTAATGGGAAGGGAGCAAACCGTGGTTGACTGTGCTCAGGACCACATTGTATGGCGGCTTTAACTTTGTGTTGAAAACCTATTGGAAGTGATGGGCACTAAAGGACATTGGGAAGAAAATAAACACATTATGAAATAAAGTATTGGTAAAGAGTCAATATCGTTTTTTCCGAGTACACGTCTGAACTATTCTGCCCTATTAGCAGCCAGCAGCAGCTAAAGTGCGGGAATTAGTCATTTCAAGGTTTGACACATGGCTGCTAACACCCCCCCGCAGACACGTCTACACAACCCAGCCCATATATCACCTTGCCCCGAACACACACACACGCACACACACACAGAGTTTAGTAATGCTCCACTCACTGTCTTTACATTGTCGAGTGCCTTTAACTACTGGCAAGTATTCAGGCTGAGCTTTGTTTTCAGTTTCCGTTCTGTGCCCAGTTCCGTCCAATACAGGTTTACCTTTTAGAGGTGTCCTCCAACTCTGGTGAATTACAAACAAGAGGGCCGGAAGGGTGGAGGTGCCAATTGAAGCCTCAAACCATTAATTTCCCTGGAGAAAGTGTGCTCTCTGCTTTAAGGGATGAAATAACCTTTAACTGACAAGACCTGAGCTGGAAAGTCGCCACTGTGGACAGATGAGATATTAGAATACACACAGGCGGTGTTGGAGAAGAATACAGACAGCTTGGCAAAGACTTAATCATATTTATCTTTCTCCATATCACTCATACACACATCTTATAATAACCTTCATGGACATAAATGTGTTGTGATTGACATAATCTTTGTTATATTGGTTATTTGTCTGAATCTCCTCTTCAAGATGCGTCACACATTTTCAACAGGAGACAGATCTGCAATAGGCCAGTCAAGCACACGTCAAGACACCGTATCTACGAAGCCACACTGTTGTAGCCACATGCAGAATGAGGCCTAGCTCTGTCCTGCTGCAATAAGCACGGATGTCCCGGGAAGAGACACCGCCTTGATGGCAACATATGTCTCTCTAAAATCCCAATAGATGCCTCTGCGTCAATGGAACCTTCACACACACGCCACTCACCCAAGCTGTGGTCCCGATGCATCCCCATACCATCACAGATGCAGGCTTTTGCAACCCTTTGCTGTCTTTTTCATCTTTGGCACGGAGAACTCAACGTCCATTTTTCCTGAAAACAAGCTGAAATGTGGACTCATCTGACCACAGCACGCGGTTCCGCTGTCCATCGGTCCATCTGAGATGACCCCGGGCCCGGAGAACTCGGCGGTGTTTCTGTATACAGATGTATGGCTTCCTCCTTAATACAGTGTCAGGTTGCATTTCTGGATGCAGCGGCGGACTGTGACAGCGCTTTTCCAAAGTAGGCCTACACCCATGTGGCTGTATTTGTCACAGAAGCATGACGGTTTCTGAAGGCTCGAAGGTCCGACCTTGCCCTCTACGCACTCAGATGTCTCCACATTCCCTGAATCTTTTCACATTATTATGTACTGTTGATGTTGAAAGACCTACATTCTCTGCAATCTTGCGATGAGAAATGTTCCCTTTGAATTAACTAACAATTTTCTCACCACTCTCGGCACAAAGGGGTGAACCACAGACCATCCTTACTTACAGTCTGAGCCTTTGGCGGATGCGTCTTTTATATCCCACCTGTTACCAATTAGCCTGCTTATTGTGGAGTCTTCCAAACAGGTGTCACTTGAATATTCTGTGCACTTTTCAGTCTTATTTCAACTCTGTCCCAACTTTTGTTCAGTGTGTTTCAGGCCTAAAAATCTTTGTTTATATTTACAAAATACAATAAAGTAGTTCAGTAGAACTATTGAAAATATTTTCTTTGTACTTTTGTCAGTTAAATAAAGGTTCACATGAATGAACAAATCCCAGATTTTTGTTTTTATTGCATTTCGGAAAATATATTTTCTTGAAACTGGGTTAGAATGTTTTAATGTAGATGGCAAATGTACCTGAAGAATGACTGAATTGTTTTGGTAATGTAACGTTGTGGAGTGTGGGGTGGTGAGTGTAAGCAGACAGGAGAAGTGTACTCATAATGCGAGTTTTAATAAAGAAAAACACAACGCACAGTGGCTTAGTTGCAAAACAAACAAACAATGACCGACAGCACCTAGTGAAACTTAAATATGGTCCCTAATCAAACTAAGAAGTTTGCTAATCCCCCGCAGGTTCGCAGCCAGGACGGGGGAGGCACGAAGCGCGCACGGGCCTGTGCACGCCGATCGTTACAGGTAAGGCATCTCAAAACTGAGATTACACTGTCACCCTGTCAGAATTAGTAAATGTAAATGAATAATATAGGCCTACAAAATAGTCTCACAAAAAAACAGATGAATAAAAAAGGACATATGGCACTGTCTGTTTAAGGACTGCTTCCTCGTAGGCACATTTTGTCTCGTCCTTTTTCAAATCGGATTATCACTCATTTTTGTAGCGTGTAGACAGGAAGAGCGCATGTGCAGGCTAGGAGGAGAGACGAGACACTGGACACGCGAGGGAGTAAACTCAAAACACCCGCCAAGTGCAACGGGAAGGGTGGGGTGCCCCCGGACATTATAATTTTACTGCTAGCAAATACCCCAACAAACTGGACTAAGCCGCTATGTTGAGCTGCTATTGAATCTGTTTGAACTTTAATACCCCCCTCCTGCATTTACATAAATCATTTTTTAGCACTGCACACATCTTCAACTTAATAAAATTCTGACTGCTCAAAAACATTTTTCTTTTTTTTTATTGAATAAATGAGCAGAATATAAGTACTTTTTCAAGAGTCAGGAAAAGTGCAGAGGCACGTTTACGCAGTGTTTGTGAAGCAAGGACATTATTTCCCAACACCAAACACCAAACATTTTTGAGATGACAGTCTGTTGCTCCCAATGAAATTATGGATGTTTGTTACAGTCACAGCAAGAAGCATATGGGATGTTGAATCACGTTTTTGGTAAGCATGGGTTTGGGGACTGCAGCAGTTGTTATTTCTATGCCTTAGTTCCTCTTTAAAGTTTAGTTATTTGAACATGAAAAAATAAAGCAACACAGGTGAAAACAAGGGCATTGGAAAAACAGCACAACTCCTAGAACCAACAAAAAAGCATGCGCCACATAATCAAATATAGGTAGCGCTATAGAACACAGCCATCGTGAAAGTCATTTTCTGACGTTTTAGCATAGCAGTTGGTTGGACACTAGTCTGATGCAGTTTTCTGCTTTGAGAATATCCCTGCCTCCTTTGATTATAAATAATCAAACATAATCAAACAGCCAAGGAGCTGGTGGGCGAGCAATAACAAATCTCTCACAGGACAGACTCTCAGCAACTTCAAGTCTATCCTGGAAATGATGGTGTCTGGATGACCTTAATATTGAGGCTGCATGAGTCTTTTCATTGTAAAATATTAACTATTTCTGACCAACTAAGTAAACAGTTGCTAGTTCAGATTAAAATAGTCCCTCACAACCAAGGGGTTTAATCAAGGAAGACACTAGTTCTGCTCAGCTGCGACGCATGTATACACTACATATGGAAATACGCTATCCAGAATAGAGGCTGTTAAAATACTTACGCACACCAACGCTTTCTATTATTAGAAAAATATATAATTGGGGGAAAGAACAGTGCAAATGTCTCCTTGAAAAGTTTGGACAATATATCTAGAACGTCTACAAGCAACCATGGAAGGAATGTTATGTAAAGTGTAGTCTCCCAGTTTAAGGGCTCTTTGAATGCAGTGCATAGATTATACCACTTCTAGTGGTCGTGCAGTTCAGAAGTAATAATCTCTTGATTTCCTTTTCCCAGTAGAACTCCTTCTAACGTACCTGCCCACGCTGGGATAAATCTGTAACCCAGGCAGTGTCTTATGACTGTTAGCCTCTCATCTGGTCTAAAGTCTACGGTATAGACTCTACACTGGAGTGGGTAGACTGTTGCTTTCTGCACTGCAAATACATGGCCTGATTAATATCTCAGGCTATATTAGGCCAGAGTGTGTCCAGTGCCAGATTATGTGGAAATCAATTCTTATTACCGAGCTGTGAAGAAGGATAATAGTGTCACATCCATTTACACGTGTACCTAAATCTGCCGCATATTCAACCCTGGCTTCTTCGTGTGACTCAATCTGTTAAATAAAGCAAGTAAAGAGCTTCTGGAACATCCGAACATTGATGCTTCTGAAAAAGGCAGTGCAATTACACCATCCAACGGAGGGTCCTTTAATTGGGTCTGGGGATATTGATCGCCTCGCCGGTCGATTGGCCGGGCAGAGGGCCGGTTCCTCACGTGTCTCTAGCCTCAGGTCAGGGGTCAACCTGGCTCGACGGAGGACGGGCCTGCAGGTGATTTGAGCCTGCCTGCCTGTCTGCAGTCTGGCAGGGGGAGCTACTGGCAGCCCCGGGCCTGGTTCTGTCTGCCAGGTGGACGGCAGACAGAACCGTGCCGGTCTTAGAGGTATAAGTATAAAGTGTAAAGAGAGGATACATCTTGACCCAAGGGTGTTTGAAAGGTAGAACAACTAGTGTGAATGTATACACGTACCATCATCTGATGTTTCAGTAGCCTATCTTTAAAGCTACATACATCACTTTCCAGTTTAGGTCACTTTGACAGCCTACAGTGAGTAACCAAACTGCCGCTGACGAACACTTGGCAGAGACACAATAGCAGCACTTATTCAGTTCTGCTGACCTTCTATGATGGAAATAGAACACATCAGTACCTCTGAATCTTCGTTGCCTTACGTCATTTAGCTATGAATTTGTCAAGGTGCGAGGGTGACGAGTGCAAGTGCAGAGGTAAAAACAGAAGCTGATGAAGTCCAAAAGACGCACGCAGCGTGTGGTTTAATATATGAATGCTGGGTTTTCCATTACACAGCGAAAAACAACAAAAACCCAGCAAACAGCAGCGTGGTGCAGTGAACAATCACAGACAACTCCTCATCACCCGCTCCCCGGCTTTTATAGGCTGGGGAACTGCGGTGATGAGGAGATGCGGAACAGGTGTGTGTAATTAGGGTGCGCTTGGTGAATGGACGGCCGCAGGCCGGTGGCTATTACGCCGGCGAGCTAGAGCGGGAGGGCGGGGGCACTGACATAGAAGCGTCTTTTTTATAAAGATGTCAGAATCAGGATAGAGCTGTACTGTCCTATATTGCATCTATCCAAATTATATTATTGATGATATTATTAATTAGGTAGTCCAAAACATTTTGTATCCCAAGAGGACTTACCTGGTTACACTACAGTGTCTAACTTTTCAGCTACTCCTAGAGGCAGCGAAGTGTGTTGTATTGTATGACTGCAAGCTCTGTTCATTTCTCCTCCGTTTGGTCTGTTTCAGATGCTGGAGAAAAGCAATGCTGTCTTTCACGCCATCAACACTGCTTTTAGCTTTGTTGTTCTTCCTTTTGGCTTTTTTTATTTTCCTTTCATCGCTGCTATTGGCAACAGCATCTTATCTGGGTCCACTCCACCCCAATACAATCCTACTATCCTTTCCACCACTTAAAAAGGCCTGTTTTCAGGCAAATAGAGGGGTTTAGCCACACTGTTAAGCTAGTAAGCTAGACACCGGTGCAAACAGGCTAATCTTGCATTGTGCAGATTTATGTCATTCATAAGTTCTTCACACACATTTTCCAATAGAAACAAATGTAAGCATATTTCTAATAAGGTGTATTTTTTATAGGGAAGAAAGATTTTTTGAGAACTCAATGAGAGGGTTCCCACAATAATACTGCTGCCAATAATACATTTAAACCGGCCTTGGCATAAAATAGTCTTTGTTATGAAAATAGCTCACAAAACTAACACTGACGTTTACCTTAACAATCTGTAAGGACAAGAGCCTCTGTGATATGTTCAAAGGGGATTTATCATTTTGCATGGCTTCAGAGGAAACAAACTTCCATGAATACAAAGTAAAGAATTAATTCCGCAAATCACTCACACAAATATAGGATTTGTGAAGAGATAAAATATTCCAAAACATATATAGATACGGGATGTTGTTGTGGCAGATTTGCACTGTGCTAATGTGCTACCCCGCTGGTGAGAAAAAATGCCTAAAAATAGCCACCCCCGCACTCCCGTTTGGAGTGTCGTCCGTGACATCACTGGAGCATCACAACAAATTAGATGGCACCGTCTCGTGTCTAATGATGTTTATCGCTTGATGTGTAGATCTGGGGTTTGTTAATGGCATTTCCTCCACTTAGCGTTAGTTAGTGTTTACGCCCCAGACCAGCCCGCGCGTTTAACTTAAGCGGTTGTAAATGACTGGAAAGTCGTGCACCGCTGCGACGCTCATAATTACATCTTGACGGGAAGGCTGTTTCAAATTTCCATCCAGTTGTTCGACTCTTTTCAAGCCAATTATGGATTTGGCGTGGACGGTGGAGTCAGCATCCTGCGTGCAGCACACACTGTAGTGTGCTCTGGGTGTAGCCAGCGTGTAACCCCCCCAGCCTCTCCTGCCAGGGATTAGCAGAAGAAGATGGCCTGCTGGGCTGGCGGTAATTACACTTCACTTTGCCACTGATCAGCCCCCACAGTTTCCTCCGCCTCCTGATTCCTTCCCTTTCTCCTCGTAAGGAGCGATCCAACGCGCGCGCGCGTGTGTGTGCGCGCGTGTGCACGTGTGTGTGTGTGCGTGTGTGTGTGCGTGTGTGTGTTAATTGGCCTGTCCTTAAGAATCTGGAAGGTTCCTTCTGACCTCTGCGTAGCTCTCTAGTCGCCTGAGAGCCAGATGCCTGCAGAGAGACAAACTTGAGGGCTGTTAACTTTTGGAAGCCGGTCATAGCTTTCGGATGGTGGAGAGAAGCAGTGTTGTCTTTCACGCCATCAACACTGCTTCTAGCTTTGCTGTTCTTTCCTTTTTACCTTTTGTATTGGTCCTTAAGATGTTGCTTCTGTTCAGGTACATTTCATTTAGTTGCCTTCATACGCAGGCAATACAAATCACCGGAAGAATACCTTGAGCTGTCAACGTTGCATTCAGATGCAGCTTTCTTTGAGGAAACAGTTTGATTACAATGTTGAAGGTGCAGCCCTCAGTTTGTGTCTGGAATTGCCCTTGTACGTTGAAACGGGCATTGCAGAAATTTTTTGTTTGATTTGAAACTCCTGTGAGAGCGCTTGTGTCTCCCGCCTCAGTGCTCAGTGGCTGGCACTCCTCTCTACTCCTCTCCATAGGCTCACATCTCCTCTAGACGTCTCAACATACAGACAGTATGTGCGCAGTTCTGTTTTAAAACAGTGAGCTGGGGTGAAAGCAATTGAGAAGTATAAAGATAACTTGAGTGTTCAATAGTTCATTAGTTGTGTCTTGGATGCCAAAAGAAGGAACAATAACTTCAACACCCTAAAAGTTGGATTACATAGATGTATCTCAAGCTTGGGTCACGCATGTCTACAAACTCAAAAGAACGTCAATATCCTCCGTCAAAGACCTCTTGAAAGTTAGTCCTTAGCTTAGTTCAAGTCTGTCGATGAGCGTTGTCCCTCCTCGTGAGACAACGGTGGAAACGTCCAGTGAGGTTGCAGAAATTATGACGAACGGTGCCATCGCAGTGAGGTGCCTCCGCATACGCCAGGTTCAGAGATTGGTGAGGACACACAAAGGGCATCGCAGTGTAAATCATCCATCTCTCACATGGGCTGGGACATGGGAGCTGGCCATTATAGATGTGTCATTTTCCCCTCTGTTGGAAAGCGCCGGAACCAAAAACTGCATGTATGTACATTCCCTACGCCGTCTATGACTAATGAATAAAGAAATAGCATTCATTCCACATATTGTTAATTAATTCCTGTTGGGCGCTAAGCTCATAAGCGGCTCATATTCAGATGATACAACGCCATGTTCTCCTTGAGAGATCATGTTAGAGAGAGGGAGGGTTATTACTTCCCTGAGGTTGGCTCTGGATTTTACCAAGAGGCAGCCAAATATGTCTTTGGGCTGATTAGCGGTGTCTGCTGTGAACTGCAGACTGGATTCCCATACAGCAGTAAGTCTCTGCTCAGAGCATGAGCAAGCGTAAGAAACCTGACAATCTTCTCATTTCCTGAATATCCTGAAAGAGAAACCTGAGGCTACCCCATATGACCTTCCAGCAACTTCTAATGGAAGACAGCGAAGTGAGCACATCCGGGCTAAGGGGCGCGCAAGCTAACCCTTTCAGGTTTGGCTCAGGGCTATTAGGTAAACCTTTCAACACGTCCTTTAACTTAGAGTGTCTCTTTCATATTTCCGATCTGTCAAACAGAGACGCAAAATCTACTCAACGTATTTGGACAGAAATGAGGTCTATTAGACCAGTAAAGACATTTCTGGAGATGATTCGACTTGTTCCATGTTGCAGGTTTTGTTCAGGAGTCACGCTGCTAATAACTTAGCTAATGCCCAGATCCTCTCTTAGAGGCTTAGAAAAGAAAATGGTATTTCTAACATTGATTGTGCTCCATCTAGAAAACACTACTGATTGATTTCCCCAGCAATATTATTCTGAAGGAGTTAGCAGGAGGCAACATTTAGATTCGTACCAGATGTGTCTCATCTAAAATGTTTTGTACTTTGTAATATATATTGGTCATACCACATATTGATGCTGTAATATGATACTATCTATATGTCAAGGAAGAGGGGAGATCTCATTATATGATTTCACATCATAGACTCGGTAGCCCTGCCTGCGGATTACATTTGATTTCCAATATTGGATTCTTTCATCAATAGATAAAATTGGGAAATAGATTACAGTAGTTGCGTGTCCTTTTGCTGACAAGGAATGCTTTGGAAAGTAATTGTCTTGAGGAATAGACCAAATCTGATTGTACCCAGAAAGCCGTGCATGAATCTATCGCAGTCTAACACAATGACAGCAGTTGGAAAAATAGACTAATCTGATAATGCTGATAATCCAATCTGATTCAGAAACGCAATGATATCCGCCTTCACTCAGAAGCGCCTAACGCTTTGCAATCTGGCCCTAACTTCTGCAATTTGAGAGGTTATAGCGAGGCGCGTATGTATAAACAATTGCTGCCCTATTCATTTGTAGTACTTAGGTAGAATGATAAACTTCCATTTTGGAAATTAGCAGTAACCTAATAGAGCTCAGTAATTCAGTTGCCGTAGCTTGAGTTGGATATATCCCCAAACCTTTTCTCAGGCCTCAGGTATTAACGGTGTGCAACATTCAGCTAGAAAGGGTACCGGTGAACAGAGGTTGGCGGTGGAGATTACACTGAATAAAGTGAGGCAAATTTCCTAATTCTATTTGGAGACGCTGTGTAATCGGCTTTATCTGCCATGGTGAGGGTATTAAAGCCCCTAAATTATTTGGACTGAGAGGGACCAGAGGAACACAGCAAGAGTTGTTTGAGATGACACTCCGGCCGTGGACATGCCCTGGCCTATAGTGGCCCATGGTGATCCAGCTGTTTGCCAGAAACAATACACAAAAGGAGAAATCTCTTTTACATCATAAAGAGGGTTGCGTCGCCTCTTTTATAAACAACAAACTGGGCACGTGTTGAACGGACAATGAGCTTGTGGGGAAACCAGCATTACTCTACCCCCCCCCCCAGCATAGAATGTTTTTAGGAGCATTGAGAATCATTTGCACCTATCTGGTTTTCACGAGGTTCAAAGGTGTTTTGCAATTCACGTCGGGCGGAGAGGCCCTGTGGAATAATGAGATGCCAGATCAGCCCCCCCCTCCTGGCTGCAAAAACCTCCTCACTAAGCGGGGGAATACGCCCTGCACCCCTTTATGCGTGTGTGTGTGTGTGTGTGTGTGTGTGTGTCTGGCTGGAGAGGAGCTGCAGTGGATAGGCGAGGGGGGAGTCTTCTCACCCGTTGTTCCCTGGGAGGGTTTGTTCACACAGCCCCCCCCGAGCGCCAGGTAAACGGCAGGGAGCGATCCTCGCCGAAACCCCGCAGACGGCCCTAGCCCTCTCTCCTGGGCCGATGCACAGAGCCGGTGCTCACCCGAGCATCAAGCGCTCTCGCTCTCTTCCTCTCTCTCTCTCCGTCTCTCTCTCTCTCTCTCTCTCTCTAAAAAACATCAAGGTCAGGCGGCCGAGGACGAGCTGCTCCAGGAGAGTGTATTTGCTGCTCCGTGTCCTGACCGGCCTCATGCAGCGCTGTCAGGCCTGAAAACATACGAGATGTAGGTAGGGGGGAGGGGGGGAGTAGAGAGAAGTGCGGGCCTTGTTTTGGCTTCAAACCAAAACAACGTGCGACTTGCCTGAAGCCATTCCACTGCTCATACAGCAAGTACACACACACACACACACACACACACACACACACACACACACACACACACAAACACACACACACACACACACACACA
>JAOEHI010000816.1:0-13319 GCA_025447815.1 Percopsis transmontana
ATCTATCTCTCTCTCTCTCTCTCTCTCTCTCTCTCTCTCTCTCTCTCTCTCTCTCTCTCTCTCTCTCTCTCTCTCTCAAATGAACCTAAATATTTCCTATATGAGACGCCTTTCTTAGACGTCGACCTTTAAACAGTTGAAGGCCTCTAACCCCCCGGCCAGTCCTGGGGAGGGGTGTCGGGCATGTGGCCCTGTGTGGCCCGGGAGAGTAAAGGCCTGACCTAGCGCCGGTGTTCTCTCTATTTCCAGGCACTTCTGTTGCGAGGGGAAGGAGGCACCAGTGAAGTGGGTCACTGCCATCATCAGGGTGAAGGTGAGTTCACATTATGAACATATAGAGCTCTATCTATCTATCTATCTATACATATAGGTTGTTACTGTATATAGGTGTGAATATACTGTCCCTGACCTTCTGCTAACCGGCTATGATCGACAGATGGGACCGCGTGCATTGCCAGCGCCTTCCTATTTGTGTGAATGAGACACCAGCTAACCCGCCCTCAGAGATCATCTCTTTACCAACCGCTTCTCAGCCAACACGCACAATCGTCCGATTCCATTGTGCGCAAAGACGGATATATATGAAACATATACAAGGAGGTCGGGGGGGAGGTGTAAAGATTTGGAGGTCACTCGGCAATAGCATGAATCGTATTTTGTGGGGAAAGTCGGTTAACGGGGAACATACAGTAGCGGGAATAAGGTCACGGCTACTGTAACAATCCCATCGCCGTGCCTAGCCTCGGGGTACAGTGTTGCCAGCGTCAGACGCTGACACAGCACGTGAGGCATGAATAATGCAGGGCAAGGCAAACGCATGGAGGAAAAGCCACCTTCACTTACTGTATTTACTCTTTAAATCTCTCTCTCTCTCTCTCTCTCTCTCTCTCTCTCTCTCTCTCTCTCTCTCTCTCTCTCTCTCTCTTGCATATACTCCCCTGGGATCTGGAATAAAACTGTATATTATAGAATGGGGGTAATCGACAAAACAGCAAATGCATCAGCAAGGAAAATAAATAGCAAAATGAAGGTTCTTTGAATCAATTTTCCCAAGTCTAGGGTTGCAGAACTTGTTCATCCCATGAAAGATTACATAAACCATTGTCCTAAATGAAAACTGATGAAGCGCTAATGAGATTTCTTTCCCAACAGCGATGGTATTGCGCACATGTATCTCATTTCCAAAGGGATTGCTGAACACTGTACTGTAATATTACATCCTCCTAAAGCAGCCCGGCCCCATTGGAGAATTGACATCAACGCTCCCCTTAACCAAGTTGAGACCACGGACTCCACAGCGATGAGTTCTCATGCTGTATTCGTAGTGCTCGGCACATTTTATTTTCATTAGCCCTCGGCTTTATCGTCTGTTATGCGAACTCCTCTCCGCCTCCTGTGTTGCTTATCGCTGGCGCTGTAAAATCCCTGTTTCACACCGGGTTCAGTTCACTAGTAATAAGGGCGTTTCTGTTGAAAGAAGATTGATCTAAAGGGGAGAAAAGCCAATGTTAGGCTTTTGATTGTGTTCTTTCTGTAAGTGTTTCAAGGTGTTTATATCGGGTTGGGGCTACTCGGTGACTTTCTGCCCTTTTGGGGAAAGCTCTGAGGTCTGAAACAACTAAATCTATAGCACACTACAGCTGGCTAAAAATATTAGACTTCCAACCCCATATCCATTAAGCATTGGGATTGTCAGCTTCCAACGCGCGGAGAGAGAGAGAGAGAGAGAGGGAGGGAGGGAGAGAGAGAGAGAGAGAGAGAGGCACAGCATTCTTGGTTTCTTTCGCCCTTACCTGTTAGCAAGCATTCCGCTCCCACAGGGTCGCCATAGCAACTGGCTACTTCTATCGAGAGGTGGAATTGGCGACGGCGGCGGTGGAAAGTTAGGTGGAAAGTGTGTGGGTGTGTGTGTGTGTGTGTGTGTGTGGGGTGGGGGGGGGTAGTAAAAGGTCCCCAAAAGACAGACGTTCCCAGGACGGGTGGGCGTATGTCACCCATCTGAGATGGTACACTGTGCTCATCTTGTGCTCCTACACACATGCTGTTATTAGAGACACAGAGGCCTGCGTGCCCATGTGACCCCAGTACTGTAGGAAACGAGGGTCAAACTCGACCACATTAAAATAGGAAAAAAACGTTTTGCGTTCCCTAATGAGCTGTGGGTGTGTGCACGTCTTTCTTCCTTACAGACAACGTTACAGCAGACGATAAAAAATCGTTATCATTATCTTGCAAAAAAAAAAAATTAAAATTAGGTTTGCGTCGGCCTACTCAACATCGCCCATCTTGGCTGTTTTCCAGTACGGATGTGACTTGTGGTCGGAGGGTGCCGACTCGAGAGAACCCACAGTGTCCAGAGGGGGCGCTGTGACTGCGGGCCAGTGGAGTCCTCAGCACAACCGTCAGAATAGGAAGGTGATGACGTCAAATATCTCAGAGACCCGCCATAGAAGCAGATCTCTACATGAAGATTGTGTAGAAATGCAGTACTTCTAATATGTATTATTTATATATGAACTGTTTGGATTTTAGAGTTCTTCTTCTTCTTCAGGCCATTTCTTTTCAAGCTCGTTTTTCAAGCTTATTTTCTCGTCATATGGGCAAAAGATTCAGTTTTTGAACTTTTTAGATAGATGTTGTCAGCTTAACACAAGTAGAAAATATAATGTGTGTAAAATGTATCTGTTGGCTAAAAATAAGTGTCCATTGTGTGTATAACAATGTCAATATTTATTGACTAGTAATCAGACTCTTGTTTTTTCCTGTGTATTGTGTTTAAGGTTAAAAAGTGTCTAGTTCATCTCAGTATTCCATTTCTTCCCCCACAGTCCGCCGAGAGGAAGCTTTCCCTCCCAGATACCAGCCTGAGGGCTGCGATGGACGGCGGCTTCCAGCTCAGGACCAAGGCGGTGGCCAGCTGCCTGAAGCCGAGCGATCGCCTCAGCACGCCCGAGGCCCTAGGGGCGTGCAGGGCCGAGCGCTACCCGGCCCCGGCCCCGGCCCCGGCCCCGTGCCCGTCCCCCCAGCCCAGTAAGAGGCCTGGCTTCGGCGGGGAGGTTCTGATGCCCCCCAGCCTGCTGAAGGAACTCAGCTCGGTCCTTAGAAGCACTGGCCGCAGCGCTAAGGAGGACGGCTGAGACGGGAAGGAAACGCAGATAAGGGCCCACAACAAAAAGGGCTGACCATAGAACATACAGCAGCCAAGGTACGCAGAGTAAGGCCTTTAGAGAAATGAAAGAGCGGTTGAAAGGACGAGGGGCAGTGCAGGGAAAGGCCAACAGCCTGAAGACTTCTACTGCTCCATAACGGCAGAGACGGACAAGTAGGCCCAGGTGCTGGAGAGCTCCTGGGGGTCACTCAGAGGGCAGCTGGACGCCCTCTGTATAATTAATATAGTATTTCTTCTTTCTTTTTTACACAAACGGGGGGTTAAAGACAATTGTGTTTTTACACTCAACCGTGAATTTATAGATAGCTAAAACCCACAGTTTAAATTAACATCTTCACCTCACGAGATGGCAAAGTGCCGAGGCACCGCCGAATACTCGACATGCAGGTTTTCTTCTAATTAAGTGTTTGAAAGTGAAATTGCATTGGATTGATTCCATTCTGAACAGAGGAGGTAATCATGGTTGTTCTGAGAGAGAATCTCAGGGTAAGATGAAAACATCTTTTATACCCTTTTTTGATTTGTGTTTGCCAGTAATATGTGTAATATGTGTTTTATTGCATAAACAGAACCCTGTAATTTTATGGTATATTCCAATGAATAGCGTTTTCTATGCATTCTTTAATATTACAGTATATGCAGACAAATACATTTCTGTAACATTCAAGCAATATATATATATTTTTAACAAGAAACGTGTTTGAAAACTCTTCTCAATCTACAATGTTTTCACACAGTGTATCGATATTATTATTGTCATAAATTTCATCAAATGCTGCGTTTGTGGTTATCTAATATAAGACTGGAGTCACCCGCTCTCATTGAATAATGTATGGCAGCAGCAAAATGCACACGCAGGCAATTGTCACACAGCTGCCCCCATGAAAAATTCATTTTAAACATTATATTTTCATTATGCATTATACTCCTCCTGCTTGTCCTGTTTAATGTTTTTATTTTAATAATGGCGCTCCCCCCCGATTTGTTCATTCCTAGCCTTGTACTGCTTATGAATTACCGGATGGTTCTGTCTGCAGCCATGCCTTGCTGAAGCCTATACATTCACTGTATTATGATTTGTAAATATGGTATGTTTACTATTGAGCGGCCTCATGTCAGTGCTTCATACTCCCAGGTATTTTTTCTAAATAAACCCTCCTTCCATATTTTCCTCATTTGTTCAGCAACAAATTGGTCGTTACTTTCAGTTTCTTGCCACTGTAGCTTCGATGTGAAAATAGTTTGAATGTCTTCTTATTTTCTTTTTATTTATTAGGCTGAGTTTAGAATAGTTGAACCATGCTCTCTTACTACTATAGTATGTTTATCAGTTGGCTTTATGTTAGCCAACTCTCTTAAATCTATGTATTTGCATTGTAAGATGTCCTTGAGCGTTTAGATTATTATTATTATTATTATTATTATTTTGTACAAGAATATCACGGTCACAAAAACAAGTGTATTGTTAATATTAATGATAGATTTGGATAAAGGCGTGTGTTCAAAAAATATAGCAAACCCCCTCTAGCTCAACAGTTAGGCCTATCGAGCACTTGTGCTGACCTGCAGTTAGCTAGTTAGCGACAATTTGGTATATAAGAAATTCCCAGAGTCCTTGTCTCAGGTTGTCTGTTGATCAAGCCTGCTGGGGTTTTAGCCCAGCAGGCTTTACTCAGACTCCACGTGGGGTTTCTGTCAAATATAACGTAATAAAGACATTAACGTTGAATACGTCCGTGAGCCCCGGTAATTAACTTTCCAGGTAGGCTAACGTTAGTGATGGTTGATTTGTTAGGACTGGCAAATCGGCCCGGTTTTCACCAGAAATATTTGTTTCCACTCGACAGTGAAATAACTTACGCAACACTCGTATCACATTCTAGTTTTCCACTTTTTAAGACATTTGAAAGTAATGAAATAGAGACATGGTTTGACACTGATTGTAGCCAGTAGATACCCACAGCACTCGAGCAACGACTTCTGCTGCCTGCTGGGGTATCGTACGGCAACACCACTTGGACAAACCACATGCAGTACACCGTAACATTAGAACCGGTAGTAATAATAATGGCAATTTATTACATTTAGTTTGAGGATTATGATTACATTTGTAATGATTATTTCAGATGGCATAGCAATTTTTTTATATCAACATATTGGAGGGGGGGATTTTGAATATATTACAATATTTATTATAATATATATTAGTCACCCCCCAATCTATATTATAATTACGGCCTTGGTGTATATTATCCTGAGCGTGGTCACGCGTGCGTAGCGGACGTGCTATTGCTTTGACTGCTGGGGATGCAGCGTTCCGCAGAGGGAGCCGCAGCCCTCTGAAACACCGAGCCTGCAGTCTGCTGCTGCTTAGAGCCGGCCTGCCCCGATGACGCTACGTGCCCACCGGGCCGCGGGGCTCCAGGGAGCCCTGTCACCCGGACGTGTTGCCGTTCCGCTGCCCTCGCTGGGAGCCAGGCTTTGTGAATAGCTATCCCCGGGAGGCCTCCAGTGTTCCCGTAATCCAGGATACCTTGGTGTAAAGGTGATTAAGTGCATCATGAGGCCGTTATGTGGACAACCGCAGGGCAGGGCTTCTCGAACCATGCTGCACCATGGGGGTTAGGACGCCCGCCAAGGGTCGCAAGACCCCCCCCCCTCCAGGGAACTGATGTCAGTTGAATATTTTTAAATAATCTTTCTATTTCTAATGTTTGATTATCTACACGATTCGTGCAAAAATAAGTTGCACACATTTTACAGTGCGGCTTATCTTTGTTTATGGGCCTAAAATACCGTACTATTTTTGTAGGTACTGTTGTAGTGCTGTTTAAAGAAGCGGCTCATTGTCAAAGCCGACGGGCCAGGAGACTCGCCGTGTTCCGCAGAAGCAGCGGCAGAAGGAGGAGAGAAATACATGACGGATATTTGGGAGGATCCGACGTGAGTCCCCCCCCGGCCCCAGGCTAAACGCGAGGCGCGTTTCAATTCGGCGTGGAACCCCGCGGCATCGGCACGCATGGCCGCTGGACCTGATGCAGCGAGGCTATCGATCAGCCCCCCGGCCCCCCCGTACAGAAGTGTCCAGAAAAGGTTGTGATCCAATCTCTCTTTCTCTTTGCTCTCTTTTGATGGTCTGCCAGCTCCGTGTTCCTCCGTGAATAATGGAAACGCGAGGGGCGGACTTTAGCGCTTGACTGACGGGGCTTATTACAGTATGTCTGTGGGACCCCTTACGTATGTATAGACCCTGATGCTGCACTGAAGCAGCCGGGAAATGGAGGAAACAGCCTTCACGGATGTATTCTTACATACAAAACATTACAGGTACAGTATTTTTAAAAGGACACCTTGTGGTTCAAACCAGCGTTATAAAGACATTGTTTTGGTTTGAAACTCAAAGAGGGTAACCCCCCCACACACACACACACACACACACACACACACACCTGAGTGCAGCCCCCTTACTACAGCTGCCAATACACGTATGGACTGTATACGGGGTTCTGGGGGGGGGGGCATTTTGCATCTAACCTTTAACTTTGACACACTGCAGGCATGTTGGGATAGGGCCCTTGTGATTTACATTTGCAGGAAAGCTCAGCCTGATATTAATGAAGCCATCCATTTGGGCGGCTATAAATAGCGCTCCATTTTTCTTTAACGCTGATCTGCACAATCCACGCGCTAATCTCAATTCTATTAATGTCCCGGAGATATTTACGACATATGGGCCCCCGTTTGCCTGACCGCTGTAAAGTATATGTTCAATTCAGCCCAGCTTTATCTAATTAAAAGCCTCTGAAATCGCAATTCAGCTGGGAGTGAGTCTTTAAAACCTCAATCACCCCCCCACCCCAACACACACCAACCGCCAGCAGTCAAGGGAGCGAATCACTGCGAAGCTAATAAAAAAAAGGGAATGTTAAACATTCCAATTAAACCCTGCCAGAGAATAAGGCTGTGAATTATTTTCATTTTTCGCGTGACAGGAAATACTGGAGGAATGGGGGGCACAAGATGGAGTGCCCTTTGCCGCGTTTCATGTCGGCCTACTATTGAAGGAAGTCTCTTAAACCCTCGTTCTGGTCGTGTCAAGCACAGAGCACAGAGCAGAGTGACGGTGACACAGTGGACATGACCTACCCACGCAAACATACACAAATCCTTGTCTATGCCCGTGACATCAACGTGAGAAACCGCACATCAGCAAAAAAAGCGAGAACTGAAAGTCGGTCATTTACAAGTGTTGAAAATGTCCCTCAAAGAGTCAGTTGGCGACCGCGTGGTCACTAAAGCTACGGTTGCTCAGGTGACGACGTGACAGCTGGCGACGTGACCTCCGTGACCTCGCCGACAAATCTGTACATAGATGCGTACCAGCTTTATGCTAACAAGCGGTGACCAATTAGAGAGAAGGCCCCGGCGGCTAGAATCAACAACCGGATGAAGAAATCTCTGGCGGGCTGAGCGTAGATGTAGGCCTACTGTAGCCTGAGCATTAAGAGAAGGTCACACCCGCGTTTTCTTTTTTCAAAAGGTTCGCCAGCCAGAAAATGAAAATTGTGTCAACACTAGATGGTGAGGAAATTCTATCCTCTCTCTTTCCTTTGCTGGGCGATGAACTGTTGCCGTCCCACCCTGGAGCTCCATTCAAACAGATGAAACCGATTCTGCCTTTGATAAGACTAGGGGGGTTGTTAGACTCAAACAACCGCAGAGCGACATGCCGAATGAGGGTCAGCAGAGAGAGAGATAGCGGAGAGAGCGGGGGGGGGGGAGAGTCTGGTGGGAGCGCCCGCTGGACCCCGCGGTCATTCCCATTTAGCGGTGCGGCGCGGAGGTGGAATGAGAGCGCGAGGCTGCGCTGACCCCCGCATAATGCCGCCCAGCTGTCCGTTTCACTGCCGACACACGGAGGGAAGGGCCAGGTGAAGGATGGAGCCACGGAGAAGGGAGGGAATTTAATGGCCTTAATAGCAGGCAGGGGAGGCTACATACATGCGTGTCTATCAGGGGCGAGAGAGCTGGTGCTCTCTGATGGCTCCCTGTTTCCATGTGCAAGACCTCGCCCGTCCTATTTAATCAGCCAATCAGATCCCTGGAGCGAGCAAGCAGCTTATAGGCATGCTGTGCTGTCACTTCACCATCCCCCCCACCACCATCGACCTCAAGGACACAGATATAGATTGGACAATGTTGATCTAAAGCGAAGAGATTAGCGCCGCTCGCTACCTCATTCTGAAGCCATTATTTATTTATCTGACGCTAATCTAAAATTTGAGGCCATCCACGATAAACTGCCATTTCAGGACTGTTTGGTCTGTTTGGTCTAAATTATGTCATCAACGCAGTGAGAGGGAAGCCGCCGACGAGTTAGAAAAAAAACAAAAACAAAAAGACAAACATATGCTGGCTAATGCAGATTTCCCCGTCTTCTCGGGGGTCTGTGCCCTTGCTGCGGTGTAGCTCTATCCTCTGCACAAAAGCCACAGAGCTAGCTTAGCGGTAAACGTCTTCGGTGGCGCTACAGCCCCCACAGAGTTTGAAACGTCACGTGTCCGCATGGGGAGGGGTAGAGGGCTGTGAGGACCTAGGAGAGTTGTAAGGGGAGGAGTAGAGGGGCATGCGCAGCCAAAACTACGTTTTTGTAACGCCAAAGAGAAATTCTGCGGTGTCCCTTGCAAGTAATTGGAAATTAGTGGCCAGCCAGTGTGGATCATACACAGTACCGCACGCTTTGGAGAGACAATGAACACAGTTCATAATCACTAAACACTCGGGTCTGTGAGCAACATTCCTGCCTGGAAAATGTGTTTTCAGTCATCTCACCAATTTTTTTTATGTACGCATATTTTTCCATAATATTTTTCATAGTAGACTGAACAGGGGATGTGAAATACAGTAGTATTTCCCTAAAATGATTATTAACATTACTTTTTTTCCTTTTACTGTCTTTTCAATCTTGTCACTTTTAGTTCAATGGATTAGTTTAATAATTTTTGGTGTAATCAAAAATATGCCTTTGTTTTCCCAGAAGCTTGTTTGAAATTCGGAGCATCAGATTCATAATATTTGGCAACTGGCCTGAGGATGAAATGTTCCAATCACATTTTCCCATCTCATAATTCATATTAAGTCCTATCACATGCAAATGATTAAAAAAAAAAAAAAGATCCAGTCTTGCCGTTTTGTTCTATGTGCCTACACACGCACACATGGGCACACATGGACACACACAGACACACAAATTACTCCACATCTTCCCAGAGACGGAGGTTTTATCTGATGGTGAGATAATGACCCTCGTCGTTGTGTAAGATTTCTGATTAGCTGAAGAGAAACAATCACTGCTAATTACCACCTGAAAGACAAAACCGCACTGATAGAAGATTGTTTTAGCCCTCTGCTGTACAAAAAGTGTGTGTATGTGTGTGTGTGTTTGTGTATTTGTTTGCACGCTCAGGCCTTTGTGTGATTCTCTACACGCCTGTGTGTGTGCGCGCGTGTGTGTGCGTGTGTGTGTGTGTGTGTGTGTGTGTGGGCGGGTGTGTGTATTTGTGTGTGTGTGTGTGGGCGGGTGTGTGTATTTGTGTGTGTGTGTGTGTTTGTGTTTGTGTGTGGTTGATTGTCCCCCAGAGGGCATAAAAGAGCGTCACGGAGACAGAGACCGGGGGCGATTGCACCGACGCAAGACAGTAAAACAGCGAATTACACAGAGGGGATAGATGAAAGCAGAGACAGGAAGTGCTAATAGAGTATATTGACAGCTACTGTGTTCTTTTTGCAGCCCTTTATCGGCCATTTAGCAGGAGGACTATAACGCTGTCAGACCGCTCCCTTGTAAATCTGTACATCTGCCCGGTAGTGTGCCACCTCAGATACACGCACCATCACTTTAAAGGAGGCAATAAGGTTCGTTTTTTTATTTTATTTATTGAAGCTTTTTTTTCGTGTTCTGAAAATAGCGATTTTTTTGGACTGTATACTGACCCCTAGTGGTGTAGATTCAGCGGAGCAGCGCTAATCTCGTGGCAGGAAGACCCGCACCATGGAGCTAAATCCGGGCCAATGGTTTTGTAATTGAAAAATTACAATTTGAAACTGAAATTTAAAGTTTTGGTCTTGAATACAACATGTATTCAACCGAAAAATTTTGATGAAATTCTGGAATTATTTTGAATAAATTATTTATTTTTCACTTTCATAAATATCTTGATATTTGAGGTCTTGGCAGATTTTATGTTTTCAGATGCTATTTTTTCAGTTGCAGCTGATGTGATTGATCTGGCGTGGGGGGGCGTGTCATAAACTGAGAGGGGCGTGGCACATTGAGTGACAGCAGAGGAAGCTGATAGCACTGTGAACGCAGCGTAGCATGGTTCGCGTGCGATGGCGTCCGCTACACTAGTAGCCCACAACCTGCATTCCAGGGCGGATCGAAACGTCAACTTTCAGTTTGAAGCGTTGTACTTTCAATTTAAGATGATATATTTGTTTTTATGAACAATACAAGACATTGATTTGTGCTCCTTAAACTTTTAATTGAAACTTTAACTGCTTTTCGGCTACCCAAGCCCTCAGAGACCAAGCAATTATAATGACAACAATTCATCGAAGGCAAGATGATACAGTATTTTCCGTCGGGGTACCAGAAGTTTGAGGCCTATGTGGGTGGGTATGTACATGTGTGTGTGTGTGTGTGTGTGTGTTTGTTTTGGTTTCTCCTCAACTCCAGCTTATAAGGTTTTCTCCCAGTCGTCCTTGGATTAATCCATTTCCTCTCTAGCTGTCTAACGAGCTTCTTTTCTGCTTAATTAACATTAGTCTGGGCTTGTTTGTGCAGACGTGCTATTCAGGTCATGAATAAACTAGGGACTGGAACCGGTTTCTCTGCGCTCGGCGAACGGCCTAGCCCTTCCATATTCATCTCATCTTATCAGATGCATGGTGGGTGTGTGGGTGTCTGTTTGTGCTTTCCTGTAACGAAGAAAGGAATGCTAATGTCAATGAAACAGTGATGTCTCCACCTGATCGAGAGCAACGGATGGTGCTCAGCGATACTTCACAATTGACGAGGATGTCGCCTGGATGTCCCGTCGTTGTCACGAGTTGATGGCTATTTGTGTGTGTGTGTGTGTGTGTGTGTGTGTGTGTGTGTGTGTGTGGGTGTGTGTGTGTGTGTGTGCATGGGCTGTGATATGGGTGGGGTCTGAGCCCGTCAATTCCTATTAGCTAAATCACGGGGAATCATCAGCATAATGCAGGATGGTAGATTGCGGTGAAGGAGGCTGTCGCATCGCTTAATCAGAAAGAACACCATGGTCTAATTGTTTGCAGAAAGAAGCCGGGATGATTAAATCTAATTGTTTGCCTTTGAGAGAGAGGGAGAGAGAGAGAGAACACATTAAGGAATGTATTTAAATGTGTTTTTCCTCTCCTTCTTAGTTTGTCAGCTTAGAATGGCTGCATGGAAAAATTGAAGCAGAAATATAGATATAAATAAATATAGACCAACTTGTTGAGCCGCGACCCTCAAAAAGGAGGAAGTCGTTCAAAGCATGGAAATATATTATATATATAAACAATCCTAAACGGAATTAAAAAGAAATATGGATAATTCATAAAACTAGATTAAACATAATGTAATAAATCATAAAGTGATCATTAATATTGTAAGAGGAGATTTATTTTATGTATTTGATGGTATTTTGCTTTGTATGATTTTAATTAATGTTCATGAGTTGATAAATATATACTCTACATTTGTTAGAAAATATAGTTCCTAATTCTACAAGACAGCTCCTCTGTAGTGTTGTCAATTTAGATGGGGCGGAGTGATACGTCCCACGGAAAAGGATTGATTATTATGTTTTGTGGTCATTAAACAGAGACCTGAGTTATCCTCGCAAGAAGTTGTCCCTGTGCTATTCTTACCCTCGACCCGATATCGATGATAAATAACCTTAACGCTATTACTAAGTTGTCAGCGTTACAATATCATAAATTATCATTATTATAAATGAAATGATCCTGTGACCCCCTCCCAAAACCAATTTCATGACCTCTAAAGGGGTCCTGCACACTTTGAACACCGCTGGGCGACGGCGGCGTTTGGGCTACGCGCTAGCTTGCGCGCTAGCTTGCGCGCATTCCCTGTCCGGGTGAGAAGCACCAGTGCGTCGCGACACACACGTGTGTGTGTTCTGTGTACGAAGACGTGTCAGTGCAGCCAGCCTGCTGAGCCAGAGGCTAACCGGAGAGATGAGAAGACGAGGGCAGGAGGGAGATAGTGGGAGCTGATGGTCTGACTGCATTGAAGTGGCTAAACAAGCTGACCGCAGGTTCACACTGTGTGTGTGTGTGTGTGTGTGTGTGTATTTGATTGCCTGTTTCATGTCTAAATGATTCATTGTGCGTGTGTGTATGTGTGTGTGTGTGTGTGTGTGAGGTTATGAAGAGCTGCAGATCAGTGCCGTGGGGGCCCCGAGGGGCCACACCGCACACTCCTACACACACTCCTGCAGACAAGCACCTCGGTCACCCCCTCCCTCCCCTCTCTCTCTCTCTCTCTCTCTCTCTCTCTCTTTTATCCTGTCCTCGCACGTCTCCCCTGGCTCTTTTGTCTCGCTCACGTTTTCTTTTTTCACTCGTCCTCCTGGCTGCTGTTTTCTCTCTCTCTCTATCTCTCTCTCTCTCTCTCTCGCGTGCGCTCTCTCTCTCTCGCGCTCTCTCCACATCTGTCTGTTTACCTCTCTTCCTCCAGGGCTTGGTGCCAGTACATCATGCTTCCCTTCCTTTCCCTTTCCCTTTCCTTCCCTTCCTTTCCCTTTCCTTCCCTTCCTTTCCCTTTCCTTCCTTTCCCTTTCCTTCCCTTCCTTTCCCTTTCCTTCCTTTCCCTTTCCCTTCCCTTCCTTTCCTTTCCCTTCCTTTCCCTTCCTTTCCCTTCCTTTCCCTTTCCTCCCTTTCCTTCCTTTCCCTTTCCTTTCCTTCCCTTTCCTTACCTTCCTTTCCCTTTCCTTCTTTTCCCTTTCCTTCCTTTCCCTTTCCTTCTTTTCCCTTTCCTTCCCTTTCCTACCCTTCCGTACCTTCCTTTGCGGGGCCATCCCCCCGGTCCCGGGGGGGGGGGGGCCTTGGCGGCCCGGCCGTG
>JAOEHI010000817.1:0-13315 GCA_025447815.1 Percopsis transmontana
CTTGAATTTAAACTCTTTCCCCACACTCCGCCCTTCCGTTGTATACGCTTTCCTTGTATCTTGCTCCATCACACAAACAACCAATTTCCTTTGCCAACCCCGACTATCCCCCCCCCCCCCCGCTCTGTTTATCAAAAGCGAAACAAAATCAGAGTGGTTTCAACATCGATGTCTTAAAATATGACACGCACATGGTTTAACAAGTTATTGCTATTAACCGTTCTACCAGCAGAGGGCCGTTCAACCTTCTTGTATTGCTTTTTATTGTAGGCTACTGTACTGTATTGTGTTTTTTTTATCTGTAAACATGTTTGAGATTTTTAAGTTTTATTTAACTTGCTCTGGTTATGTAAACGTATGTTTCACATGCCAATAAAGCCCTGAATTGAGTTTAATTGGGTGTATACAGAGACCATACAGATCACAGACAGAATAAATCTGTCATTGAATATTCTGTCTATGACAGAGACCAGACCGATACAGCAGAGACCTTGGAACATAGAGAACCTTTGTGTTTTTTTTGTTGCAAAACAGAAGACAAGATTACAGGTAAATACAATATTGAGCAAAATACACAAGAAAACAAACGTGACACACAATAATGAAAAACTACACAACAAAATGACAAAAATATATTTAATTAATAAATATAGTATACATTGTCAGAGGGTAACAAGTTACAACGTATTTTTTTTGTGTCCCTGTGGCTATACTAACAGATATTTCTATAACGCTATGTGTAATAGTGAAATCTGGGTTGAGTTTTAACCAGATTTTCCAAAAATCTTATGCAGGAGAGATACAATATTTACATTTTAAAAAGTAAAATTCCTTTTAACTTTGTTTATTCTCAGGCGAATATATTTGTTGTTACATTGTCTATTTGTGCGCGAAAATGCGCGAAATATAGTTTTGTTCATTACATGTAACAGGTGATTTTATAAGATTGTTACATTTTCTACAGAATAGAGCATAAATTATAAATAGATAGCGGGTCTCTGGAGAGTATCCTATTGATGACGTCACTAAATAACGCCGGAAACCTCGTGCGTGTAGCAAGATAGCAAGCTGCCTGCCAACTACCAACAGAGGGTCAAGTAAATATGAAGCTCTTTTTAATGTTTAAATGAGCGATCATGTTAGCCAGTTAGACGCCCTTTGTAGAGAAAGCGTCCGTTTGTCAAGTCGCCAAATAACAAGCATATAAATACTGATGTATGCGAGTGTGACTGATCCATAAACGTCAGCTAGCGCTCTGTGCAAAACTGGCCATATGTCCCCCTAGCCATTGCTCTGTTTTTTGTTTTGCAGATGGCAATGTGACACATGCTCGACCGGAATATATATCTGCTCTTCGTGTGCAACAGTGCATGCATCGTCGCCACGTCCTCGGCCCGCGGGAGGGGAAGGAGAGGCAGGCATGGATACCTGGACACCAAATCCTCGAGCGAAGCCCTTCATTCCTCGCCAGCAGCGAAGCCTGTACCTCACCTGGAAATACAAGCTTACCAACAAGCGGACGATCCGACGATTCTGTCAGGTCAGGGAAACGGCACACTGAAGGCATTTCTAAAACTCCCAGATGCGGCCTAAGCCTCTAATCACATCGGTTTCACCGCACACAGGCTGGCGCGGTCCTCTTTCTTCTCATCACTGTGATAGTCAACATCAAACTTATTTTGGACACAAGAAGAGTGGCCAATGAACAGGACGCAGCTCAGGAATACGGTGAGAGAAGATGTTTAACTTTTACACACCATTATCGATGTCTTTTTAGCGTTGTGGGGGGAGCAAAAATCGGAACGCTAGTGTTTCACTCGTCTTTAGTATGAACTCGTGAAGCAGTGTAAATGTGCAGCCCACCTACATTCTACTGTGATTTCAGAGGATGCACTGCCTAACATGGAGACCCCAAGGAGGCCAGTCGGTGGCCGTAAGGCCCTGGACATTGAGGTGTACTCCAGTCGCTCCAAGGTCTACGTGGCGGTGGACGGCACCACTGTGAGTGCTACTTGGAAAAAATAAAAAGGGTCAGAATTTGAGCTCGTCTCATTAATGCAGCCCCACATAGCCAAATGTAAGGGGGTATATTTATAAATGTTGGCGCCATATTGCCCACAGAGGTATAATACATACATACATGCATACCTTCTGTCACATTTATTTTGCAGCATAATAATTTTGGTTTTTCCATACAGGTGTTGGAAGATGATATGAGGGAGCAAGGCAGAGGCATTCATGTCATCGTTCTCAACCAGGCCACTGTAAGTGTCTCTGCTGTTGAGGGATTAGCTCCTGGTCAAAATAAGAAGCGTCATTCGCTCCTTCCTTTCTGAGTTTCTGTGTGTTTGTACGTCAAAGGGCCATGTGATGGCTAAGCGGATATTTGACACCTACTCTCCTCACGAGGACGAAGCCATGATCCTCTTCCTTAATATGGTCACGCGGGGGCGAGTGCTTATATTCACCATCAAGGTGAGTCGATGCCTCACCTTCTGATGCAGGAAGAATTAAAATATGTATGCTTCATGCTCCACCTCAAGCTTGGCGTTAGCTGTACATGGTAAAATGATCTCACCAAACGACGGCTCCAAAAAAGCTTTTGTAGCAAAATAAGAGTCCCGGAAGCTTTAAGACTTTTTCTGTGAGAACACGACTACCTAAAACTTCTTAACTTTTTAGAATTTATTTGACCTTTCTTCCTTTCCAATTTTAGGGTATGTACTGTATACACACCTAACTAACGGCAATGAAACCAAACTGTTGTTCTAGGAACTTGTCAAAGCATTGTGGATTTTTTTTTAATTTATTTTTTATTATCTAGATTCTAGAGGGTCAACTTTCCACCAATATTGTTGTCTTTGAATGTGTGTGTGCATGATGGACACGTCTTTGACCTGTAGGACGAGGGCACATTCCACCTGAAGGATGCTGCCAAAAACCTGCTGAAGGGCCTGGGAAGCCAGGTTTCTCTGAACCTTAGCTGGAGGGACATGTGGACTTTGGTGGTCAAGAAAGGAGGTAGAAGAACTTTGCTTCCCTTCTGAGTTTAAGGAGACACTCCTGGATTTGCCCCATAGTGTCTTCCGAATATTTTCTCCAGCTTGTTTTGAAAAGGGAACAGCGAGTGTGGGAGGGGCAGAGGTGGGTAAGTCCGACTCCAGAGAGCAAAAGTCCTGCCAGGTTTCCCTTCTGCTTGTTCACTTAACCAGGTGATTTCAATTACAGGGATTCAATTACTGGTTAAAGTGAACAAGTGGAAGGAAAACCTGGCAGGACTTTTGCTCTCTGGAGTCAGACTTACCCACCTTTGGGGACAGGCACTCCTCTTTTGTATTTTGGCTAGTTGAAACCAGCATGTACTTCTCTCGCACTCACTCAGTTGCATTGAGGATTACGTGCGCTAAATACTATAGGAGTGAGGTATTGGACAGATGCGTGTTGGGATGTGTCAAATCAAAGGAAAGCCTTAAATGGCTTTGGTCAAATGCCCGTGAGAAACCCAAATTAAGATCGCATGGGCATTCTGGGGTTTATACACCAGCACTCCCTTCACACAGCTACCCAGAGCGTAGGGCCACAACACGGAGAAGGGACCAGGGAGAGGTTTTTTTTTTTTTTTTTTTTTGTGTTACATTTTGTCTGTTTTTCCTCTCCAGGTCAAGTGTATGGAGAAAAGCACTCCAAATCTCCAGCCCTGTCCACCTGGGGAGACCCTGTGCTGCTAAAGACTGGGGTCCAGCTGACCGCCTCTGAAGGTGCAGGACAATCACTCCCTCAACAATGCTGCAGAGTAAACGACAGTGTGTCAGAATGTGTCACTTCCAATATGACTCGATTATTTCTCCATTATTTCTACATTATTAGGGGGGCAGGATAGTCTAGTGGTCTAGGTCGTGGGCTCCAGCCCCAGAGTTGGCCTACCTGTAAGCATCCTTGAGCAAGATGCCCCTATCTGCTCCATGTAATAGCAGCATGTAACTGTAAGTCTCTTTGGATAAAAGCGTCTGCTGAATGACCTAGTTGTATTTTAAAACGTGATGCCTGAGAAAATGTCATGTTTTGCCTTTAATCACCGTGATATCCCTCTGTCGAGAGGATCTAAATGTAGGACGGTGACTCTAATGGGAGAACTGTTATCCTGACCCCTGTAGAGGCTGAGTGCCACTGGGCAGACACAGAGCTCAACAGGCGAAGGAAGCTCTTCTGCAGTAAAGTGGAGGGCTATGGCAGCATATGTAGCTGTAAGGACCCAGCACCCATCGAGTTTAACCCCGACCCTGTAAGACACAAACCTTCTTCCTAATGCTTTGAGCTTATGGCAGGATGGGGGGGCAGGATCATCTAGTGGTCTGGGTGGTGGACTCCCAGCTGGTAGGTCGTGGGATCCAGCCCCAGACTTGGCCTACCTGTAAGCATCCTTGAGCAAGATGCCTAACCCCTACCTGCTCCATGTAATAGCACCATGTCATTGTAAGTCACTTTGGATTAAAGCGTCTGCTAAATGACCTAATTGTAAGTTTAGCTTTGCAATGTCAGGTGGTTAGATTGTAAGCTTGATTGTAGTGTATAAGTGGTTCTCTTAACTCTTAATGACATTGTAATATAACTATATATATCTAAAGGTATTAGTCACTTGCTAGACTAGAATGATGTGTCATATTATTTCAATTTTATTTGGCCACTGAGTCCCACTATATGTTGACAAACCATAATCCATCCATAGCCACTGATTTTCACCCACCTTGCTTCTTTTTCAGCTGCCCATCAATAATGTCTTCAATGTCCCAGTGGCTGTCATTGCTGGGAACAGACCCAATTATCTGTATAGGTAAGGCTGCAAGACTTGTTTTCTCACATTAGCACTGCATTTTAACTTGAAGTGAATCAGGACTTTTGTTAAAACCTCGACTGTGTAGCTTCCTCACCTCAATACTAAGTCCTCCCTCTGTAAATGGGGGGGGGGGTTGTGGGCCCGAGCGCTGTGACAGCTCCTGTTTTCTCTGTATTTAGGATGTTGAGATCGCTTCTGTCAGCTCATGGCGTAAACCCGCAGATGATAACCGTCTTCATTGATGGATATTACGAGGTACTGGCCTCTTCTCTGGCCTCTTCTCTGGCCTCCTCTTGTTTGAATAACCTCACAGCATTGCAGGTTGTACAGACTGTGTGTGTGTCTGTCACAGGAGCCCATGGATGTTGTGGAGTTGTTTGGACTGAAGGGAGTTCAACACACACCAATAAGCATTAAGAATGCCAGAGTGTCCCAGGTGAGGTTTCCTACACCAGCGGTTAGTGTGGGTCAGGGGATGACTTGTGGGCAGGTTTAAGCATCTTGAGAACTTCTTTAGTGGATTTTAGTTATGCTGTCAAGTAGCACTCACTGTGAACCTCGGAGGAGGAGGATGATGATGATAACTGTCTCCACTTCTTTAGCACTACAAAGCGAGCCTCACAGCAACCTTCAACCTACACCCAGTGAGTTTCAGTATTCTTATTCACCCACTCAACAGAAAGCCAACTGACATTCAAAGCACATTGTAGCTGATCAGACTTCTCCTCAGCTTGAACTGGGGAGGATTTCTGCTGCACCTTTGCTAAGGTCAGTGAAATGAATCTACTCAAAAGAACCAATCGTTAAAGAAAGTGTCAGTTGTCCCGCATTTTAGGTGCGTTAAAACTGACTCAGGACAGTCGGGGAGCTGTCAATCAAGCTTTACCGAGGAGAGGTCTGATCAGCCAGATTACCATAAAACACCTCGTGAATATTAACCAGTTTTGTAATTCATTTTAGGAGGCTAACTTTGCCATAGTTCTAGAGGAAGACCTGGACATCTCCATTGATTTCTTCAGGTAGGCTATGGTTCACTTTTTTTTTTTTTTTTAAATCCTTTTTACACATTTACTAGGTAACGTCCGTTCAACAGGACGGATTGATAAAAAGAGGCCTTGTAGCTTACTCTTTTCAGTGAGATGAACAATAGTATGCCAATAGTTTTGCTCTCGGCGTTTTATTAAAGTTATAGATGCTCAAAGTTCGACTGTCAATTTGACGGAGTACGGTTAACTTGTTCTTTACATGTGCAAATTTAACGTCTTCCTCGGACACTGAAGAATTTCCACACAATTTACAATTAGGTCATTTAGCAGACGCTTTTATTCAAAGCGACTTACAATTACATGCTGTTATTACATGGAGCAGGTAGGGGTTAGGCATCTTGCTCAAGGATGCTTACAGGTAGGCCAACTCCAGATTGCACCCACGACCTTCCGGCTGGGAGCCCAACGCCCAGACCACTAGACTCTCCTGCCCCTACATCCACACCTATCCACACCTAAGACATGTTTAACGTCAGTGTAGGCTACCATGACAGCTAGTTACAGTCCTAGCCTACTGAGCTAGATGAGAAGTCAGTTACTGGGCGTGTGAACCTCAAGTCAGTGCGGTGCATGCATGCTGCATGTGTGTAAACATGATGGGCACATAACCGGCTATATTTAGACTAATCAGCGAAGTTTAAAATCGTCCAAATCCGGTCACTCATTTTAGCAGACTCTTTTTACCCTGTTACAGTGAGTGTGAGTACAATTTCAAGGAGCAGGTAGGGGTTTGGCATCTTGGTCAAGGATGCTTACAGGTAGGCCAACTCTGGGGTTCAAACCCATGACCTTCCGGCTAGAGTCCACTAGACTATCTTGCCCCTCCTCTCTGAATGATATGCTAACTACAGAAAACATTGACTATAAAGATAGGTCTTAAGCTTGGATATCTACAGTATGCATGAAATTATTGTGGAGATATAGACCACTAGGGGGCAATAGATCTCCAGCAAAAAGGAAGGAATAATCTCTCCTATTTATAAATGTCTGCTTTCCTTTGTTGAGCAGCTATGGCTTTGAAATGTATTTGCAGCTCAAAATGTTCCAAGCCTCCCCCGCTGGGCCGGTGGTCCTTTTTGAAGCCTCACCTTCAAATGCCTCCGAGGCACTTGCAGCTGTCAACTACCTCAGTTTGAAAGCCAGCTTGTCTGAATAAACATGCTCTGTTTTTAGGCATTCATTTTGGGAGTGGTTGAAAGCCAAAGTGTGCCCCCCTGTGGAGAAAGACATAATTGTTCATGTTTATGTTCACCTAGCTTGTCCAGACTGCTCCGTTAACTGTCACTAAAAGCATGTGTGGCTCAAATGATTGCTAAAGGCTTGCTGAATAAAGCAAGTTCGAATTCAGGGAGAGACTCTTCTATGAAGTACATTTTTCATATGGTGATGGTGTGTGTGGCTTTAATGCCTGGTGCTTCAGTTTTCCAATTGAATTAATGAGGAATGTGAACACAATATTACGGTATTGAATTTCAAGCTGCTGCTGCTGTTTTATAATAATTCTGCTGTGTTTAATTGATTATAATGCATACATTCTGCCTTTATGTTTATGGTCCAGTTTTCTGAGCCAGACCATCCACCTGTTGAGTGAGGATGACAGTCTCTACTGCATCTCCGCCTGGAATGATCAGGTTAGCACTCTGTTACCTCCTAGTTAGCTCCTGTTAGTTGTTAGCTCCTAGTGTAGCATTTTGTCTGTTGAGAAATTGTCCCTTTTTCTGTTTAGATCTCTGCTCTGCATCCTTTTGGACTCATTATAATTCTCTATTTGTACCACCATCTTTCATCTGTACTGTGCTAGTCTATTTTTACTAAAATTGGTTCTCAATATTTAAACTCGTAATTTAAACACGACTGTAAAAAGTATTGTGATCACACACTAGACCGTCCCAGGCCCTGTTAACATTTACCCACATTGTTCCTTTTTAGCTTTGATTTATCTGATAAGGGGGTTCCAGTTGAGGTGTATGTGTGCATGTTATTACATAAAGCTCCAACACTCGCGTGCCTCTGGAAAGGTTTAATCTGAGGAAAACCTCTACAAGAATGAAGATCATGTAAGGTGACTTCATTCTGAGGTAAAGCTTATGTCCTGTATACAAGGCTTATGTCTGTTTCAGTATCTTCTCCGTCTATGAGACTTCTCTGGCTGTTTGCCTTTCACCTGTGGGATCACATCAGCTTGCTTGTTCACAAGCGCCATCTTTGGCGTTACGGACTTCTCCCCTAGAGTTCTGTTCCGGATTCTAGAAGTGGTCTGTCTCTGCTGTAAAAGCCTTTCTGCTCCCGTTGTGTGATGTTCAGGGCTATGAGCACACGGCAGAGGACCCAGCCCTGCTCTACAGAGTGGAGAGCATGCCAGGACTGGGCTGGGTGCTCAAAAAGAGCCTCTACAAGGACGAGCTGGAACCCAAGTGGCCTACCCCTGAGAAGGTGTGTTAAGAGGCCCGTGTTAAAGCGAACTGAAATAGTAGATTACAAAGAGTAGTGCATTGTGCAAGGATTCACTGACATGTTCGTAACCTAGAGCATTAACAGCTATTTTGTGTAGCGTTGTGATTCAGGCTGCACAAGTCTAAAGATATCATTCATGGATGTGTGTGGACAGATGTGCTTAGCAAGTGATTGGGCCTCCCTATGTGTGTTTTACAGCTGTGGGACTGGGACATGTGGATGAGAATGCCCGAGCAAAGGAAGGGCAGAGAGTGCATTATTCCGGACGTTTCCCGCTCTTACCACTTTGGAATCATCGGCCTCAACATGAACGGCTACTTCCACGTAAGGATGGATAGATAGATATGAGTGAATCGACAAAGACTAGCTTCAATTCACCAGACCCAATCACTTTCATATCAGAGGAGAAGATATTTGTCTCTGGGGACAAATAAACTTCTCTCCAAACTCTAAAGTTAGTAGTATTTATTTATTTTAGTGCTCTGGGGCGCCACAGTCACACGCTGGGTTTCAGGTGAGGGGGGGCTTGGTCGCGCTCTCGTGTTTTCATGTGCGGGAGGAGTAGCTTGGGTCCTCATGTTTTGAAACCAAAACCAGCATTGTTTCTCAAACCGTTGCCAAATAATCTCCGATTGCCCCCTTTTAAGTACTTTATCAAAGCTCCAATAGGCAATTTGGAATTTATACTGACACCTACTGGCATAGATGCTGGTGCGCCAATGTTAACCCTATAAATTATTGGTAACATGGCAACCTCCGCTACCCACAATTCATGGTATGCAGCAACAAACTATACAAAACAATTTGAATAGTTAAAGGTGTAGTAGTAGTAACTTTGGAGAATTTATCCAAAAATTTATATAGATTTAAGAAGCGACTCAGATGTGTTCTCTACTTGACCTACAGTCACACTTTTTCCTATACTTGTATGTAATATATTAGCTAGCGGCTATATTACATTGTCAGTCCCGCTGAATTGACAGCCGAGCAAATTATCCTCCTATTTCTTTTCTCAATATCTTGTACAGGAGGTATACTTCAAGAAACACAAGTTCAACACAGTTCCTAACGTCCAGCTGAAGATGGTTGACAGGTTTGTACGCCGACGTCACACACCATCTTTTACACTTTTAAACTCAAGGGGTAAAGGATTGTGTAGGCTGTGTTGCCTGTGGTTCAGCACCCATGGTGTTTGTGCTTGATCGTCACAGCTTGAAGAAGGATGCCTATGAAGTGGAGATCCAAACACTGTTAAAGTAAGTAAAGCTAAAAGAGAAAAGTCTTGAGGCAATACACAATTACAGTAAATAGAACAGTTTGACTTGGTTACTACTACACTTAATTTAATCCAACGATGCTATTTAGTCAAGTTGTAACTTGGGTCCCTGTTAACACAGACACTAATTTGGCACCGGTGTACATGCGTGTGTGCTGTCCAGTTTTGTGCGGTAGCTTCACATTCAGATACTGAATGTCTTTAATCTTGCTGAGGCTTGTTTTGGTCCTGCAGGGAGGCAGAGGTGTTGGACCACACCAAGAACCCGTGTGAGGACTCCTTCTTGCCAGACTCTGAGGGAAAGACCTACATCATGTACATTAAGATGGAGACAGAGACCGATACGGCCACATGGACCGAGCTCGCCAAGGTAGACGAGGATACTAGTAGTTGCTGTAGTTGTAGCGATTGATTATTTTTTTTTTTTTTTTTTTTGAATAGTCAAAATTCTAAAATGGTCGGTGTACGGAAATGTTTCCATATAAAAATGTAACTGAAAACTGATTTTTAAATGATCATTGGCCTGTATTACACTGAAAACAATACAACAGCACATTTTTTGATGTTCTAAATCATGAATTTTACAGTTTAGTTTTTTCAAAATACACCCTTATTTATTCTTGTAACATATTTCAAAAATAGTTGGAACAGTAAAGCATTTACCACTTTGTAATGTTGCCATTCCTTTTCACACTAATTCTCATGAGACGGATGACACCAGATGATGAAGCGTTTCAGGTGTAAATTTGTCCCTTCTTCCTGCAAACAAGTGTGTGCAACAGTACGGGATCTTTGTTGTCGCATTTTGCCTTTCAAAATATGCCACGCATTCTCTATTGGGGACAGGTCGGGGCTGCATTTTCTTGCTGGAATATGCATGGGCGTCCCTGGAAAAAATGTCATCTTGAAGGCGCAGAATATGTTGCTCCAAAATCTCTGTACTTCCTTTCGACATTAATAGTGCCATTACAGAAGTGTAAGTTAAGTTTGCCAAGGGCACTGACACAACCCCATACCATGACAGACCCTGGTTTTTGGACTTCTGGTTGGGTTGGGTTTATTAAATCCAGTGACCAAACGGTCTGGACTTAAGGAACCTATAGAGTCTAGAGTTTTACTTTTAGTGAACTTCAATATCACATACTTAAATGCATAGTTGCTTTAAAACAGCTTTCGTTTTCTGCTCATCAGTGTCTTCATGTCTGGGACCTGGATGTGAGGGGTTACCACAGAGGCCTGTGGCGGCTCTTCAGGAAAAGAAACCATCTCCTGGTGGTGGCTGTTCCGATCTCCCCCTACTCGTAAGTAACTCTAGCAAGTGTTCACAAAAGACTACACGGCCAGAGAATAGAAGCAGAGTGGAATCCTCTCCTTTTCGGCACCTATTTTGGTACTGTACATTTTCTTGTTTACAAAGCTGTATAGTTTCAGCTTCTGTGCTATTTTCTCTGTGGGCCGTGCATGGTATTCCCTACACCACAATTAAAGTTTGGTCATTAAGCAGACGCTTTTATCTATCACAGAGTACAATTATTGGTATTAAAGAGAGTTAGACTTCTTGCTCAAGGATGCCTAGGCAAGCTAAGCATGTCAGGCATCACACCCAGGACCTTTTTGTTGTCCTAGTCAACCTATCCTGCCTCTCCAAAATGTACTTTTGGAATTGTAAACATTTGCACATTTATTTAGCATATATTGGTCCTTTTTTTTACATGGCGACATAGCATTACATCTAAAAATAAACAAATAACTACACGCCCACAAGCGACTGCAACCAAGCGACCTGGCTACAACGTGTTACAAAATTGCTGCCCGTGTGAATGTGCAGTTAAAGCCACACTTTAACTGCCCTGATGTGTTCGATACGAAATAATCCATCGTTTGGAATCGGAACATGACGCTATTTTCATCCACCTTTGACTACCGTTGTCTCACAAATAGATGCTTCTAATGTGTCTGCAAAGCTGTTCACTGTGACCTTGTGTTCTCCAGTTGCTCCAGTTAGTTTAAGATATCCTTATGCTTTGTATTAAAACTTAAACAATGGAAGTCAATGGCAAATTAGTTCCACTGTGATTTGCCAGTGGCACATCTGCAGCGAACGAGCGGTTAATTAGCGGCCATAGCAAGCGGTAGGTCTTGAGGTAAGGAAGCTACAACGTTGAGGGTTTGACAAAAGATCAATTGCTCTTTAAATAAGACTGTAAGAGAAAATGCACAGAATCGTGTACAGACAACTTTCTAGGTAACCGCTGTTTCCAACTACATCTATTTGACTTTTACCCTTGTATCTATCTCTGTCTCTCTGTGACTAGTGTGAAGAAGCCAGCCAGCATTACTCCCATTCACTTGGAGGCTCCACAGAAAGAAGAGGGAGCACCAGTGGAGCAGATGTAGGCCTAATGTGGTCACACACACACACACACTACTGGAGATGATCCTGCACCCTCTACCAACCCAGGCCTTATTAATTCAATGACCCGTTTGGGAATTGAGTGGACATGAGAGAGGACAATGCGGTACAGGACATACGGTACAGTCCTTTTTTGGGTCTAAAGGGGGCGGAATAAACCCTGGAGTGAGCTACTGAATCCCATCTACATCTGAGGGACACAGGGCTTCACTGTCATTGGATAAACCTGTTATGCTAAACTGTCATGACGACAGTTGTGATCTGAGATTGCACGCAACGCGTGAAATGGAATTGGTTAACATTTACCGGACTCATGAGTCTCCATGACGATGTTGGAATGACACGTTGACTGAGATAAGACTGACTAGATGAAAAGGGCATGAGAAGAAAGTCTCTCTCACTCACACACACACACAGTGGCAGGCCAACAAACCTGTCCATTCAGAAAATAGCTAGTGTCTTTTTTTTTGTTGTGTTTTTAACTACTGATTGCTTTGTCCATCATGTACATACGATACCATTTAACTTATCTCTATTTATTTTACTTGTATCAAAAGGGGGTCCTAAGTTAGTTTTTTTTTTTTTTTTTTTTAAACCACTTTTATTAAGATCAATACATTTTATAAAAGGCTAACGTTTACAAATAATGAAAAACCTAATGTATATACATGCATTTTTGCATATATATTTTTTGATGATGGGGGGGTTAAACTTATTTTTCAGCGTTCAATATTGAGATTGAGGGAAGGAATCGTTGGACCCCTGTTGTTGCTAAAGACTTTAAGCTTCATTGGACCAGTCCTAATGGATTGGTCATCCATGGAGCTGAAGGTACATCTTCCTTGCTAGTATCTCTAAAGGGCGTTTGTATATGCATTAAGTTACATTAATTTTCACCATTTTGCTATCTGACACCTGAGATAACCAAATATACAAGCATAGGCTTACTGTCATCTCCGAATTCATAATTTAAAGCTGCTGTCCATGATTTTTATTTTAATTCATTAATTAAAGTTGCAAGACATGGAGCTTGGTTTTCCCTATTCTCTATGCTCAGCTAAGGTGAATAAAACTGGCACGGTTTGGAGAGCCTCTCTATTGTATACTGACTTCTATTTACCGGTCACCCAAGACACTAGATTCTCAGCCATCTTTTTATTTCTGTGTTTGCATAGCGTGAAGAAAGTCTTGGGGCAGAATAAGTTAGCAGTTAGGGCAGTGGTTCTTAACCTGGGTTCGATCGAACCCCAGGGGTTCGGTGAGTCAGTCTTAGGGGTTCGGTGGAGGATAAG
>JAOEHI010000818.1:0-13315 GCA_025447815.1 Percopsis transmontana
GTGAGTGAGAGAGAGAGAGAGAGAGAGAGAGAGAGAGAGAGAGAGAGAGAGAGAGAGAGAGAGAGAGAGAGAGAGAGCCCCATGGAGCTGTCTGCGGTGCTGATACCTCAGCATACTCTAGGCAGCTAAGTACGTATGTTAACACGGTACATTCATCTTGCTACAGTATATGCTCAAAATGTACACTCTGAGGGTTTATATTAATGGTTACACTCATGGGATTAGCTGTTGCCTGGGCCACAATTCCTCCAGTCCACATTTAAAAAATATAATGAGTTAAAATATTCACACAGTGAAATGAGGAAATCATTTGCTATACGTCCGTACAGTAGGGGCCAATTCAGGACCTCAAGTCAAATATGTTGCTTTCATCAAGCAGTATGTTAAGCCACTTTGGTAACTACAATTAGTTGTGCTTATCTAACCAACTCGATTTAGCTTCAACAAAGGGTGTCACGTCACTGCTAAAAAAGTCAAACTTTTCCATAGGGGTTGTACGCTGCGCTACACACCTTTTCCATGACCCAGATTGTTTTATAGGAGCAATGTGAGGGTGTGTGTGTGGTACAGTACGTTGGGCTGAGGAGGAGCTGGGAGGAAGAATGCTGGCCTGATACCTGAGGCAAGCAGGGGAACCTCCAGCCTCACCCACCTGGTCTACAGGGTTATTTAGAGAGAACCCAGTGTGAAAACAGATGGACAGGGAGAGATGTATAAGGGAAAGGAAGAGGTGGAGGGAGAGAGATAGTGAGAGAGAGAGAAATGGAGGGGGAGAGACAGATGGAACGCAAAAGAGGCGAATGAAGAGAGAACGGTGAAAGGAGAGGTCTCTATTTTTATGCCTCCTCTCTAGAACCTCCTCGCTTCCTTTCCCTCTGTTGCTCTTTCTCTCTTTGCTGTTCTGTCTATTTCACCCTCTCACTCTTTCATAAGGAACCATCCATTCCTCCTCTCTCTCTCTCTCTCTCTCTCTCTCTCTCGCTCTCTCTCTCTCTCTGTATCCTATATTCTCCTTTTCCTTCTTTCTTTGTCTCTTTGTTTCTAATCTCTCCATCACCAACCCTCCCTCTGTTCCAGTTGTCCCTCCCTCCCTCTATCAGTCTGGATTCATATGTCCATCTTCTTGTTCGCCCCATCTTCTCTATTTCTCTCTCTCTTTGCCCTCCCTTGTTGTTTCCATCTTATCTCACTCTTTCACTCCTCCTTCCTTAATTAAAACAGTGGGAGAATAGAGGATATGCACACTTGGGGTGTAATTTTAGAAGTGTTTGCGTGTGTGTGTCTGTGTGTGTGTGTGTGTGTTTGGAAGCAGGACAGCTCCTTAGAGAAGACCATCTACTTTTCTCTGTGGGTCAGAGATGGACATGCACACACTCCCAAAGTGACCCCTGCACACACACACACACACACACACACACACACACACACACACACACACAGTTAAACTTGGAATAATAGAATCATGTGCATATGTTTAACATCCATGAATACATTCATGCACATTCTTTGCATGTTAAACATGTGCGTGTCCGTGCACACACACACACACACACACATAGCCTCTGCAGGGAGAATTATCTCTCTGTTCAAGACAGCACCTCCTCCAGAATCAGCCGGGGGGAGGTTTATTGCGAGGACACAGGGAGAGGTGGGAAGGAGAGGACGCAGGGTTGGCAGGGGTCCCGCAGGTCATTCGAATATTCAGGAATTTCTCAGACTTCTGTAAAGGCTTTTAGACAGGGTAAGGAAGGGGGTATTTTCTAGGATGGGAGCCTAACTTGTAACCAACCCACTTTTTAAATGTTATATGGTTTTCATTAATAGAAAAGGACAGACCTCAGAAATAACGAAATTACTATGTTAAATCTGAATCACACAAGCTTGTTCCCCATGACACACTGTAGAATACGATACAATCTACGTATTGGACACATTTTGAGGTAAATTAGAATAACCGCTATCTGGAGCTAAGGCTCCACCCACCGGAGTGGATTGGAATGCTGCATCCGTCTCTTCTACGTACTACAACGATTTCTTTATCGTTTCGTCTGGAGAATTACAATATCTCTCTGACAATGACAACGCGTGGTCTTCTGTACCGTGATGCTGAATCTGATTCAAACTGACGGACCGGTTCTATGACAACAATCTGACATCATCGTGTACTTAGCAACATGTGAACGATATGTAAATTAATGGATGCACGGCCATCAGGCCCCTTAAAGCGAAAGGACACTGACATATGAATCACTTTACCCTGTCTTCTTTGAAAAGAGATGATTCACAAACAGACATATCAGAGAAAAAAAAACAACAAAAAACAAAACAACAGAACTCTTGAGACATCTCTTGCTCAAAATTCCCCTGGCAATTATCAGTAGCACAATCTATGGGAGATAAATGTTCCTTCTGCTGGGATAATGGCCTTTTCAGGCCTGTGCCTCGGGTTGGTTTTACAGCCTCACTGCCAAGCCTCTACTGAGATACACACAAACACACACAGAGGTTAATTGGGGCTGAGTGGCGTCATTGAGTGGCTGTTCAGCTCCTGCTTCTCTGTGGCTCCATGCCTGTCAGCAGCCACAATTCCCCCCAGTACTGAGAAGACAGACATGTAGATCAAATTAATGGAACCTATTGCAACTCCCAGTAGGCCAGTTGGTACAATTCATTGTCTACCCGCATTAAAACATTAATCAACGTGGTCCCATAAATGTGCTTCAATAAAACCACATCTATTTTTCATTAGGAGTTACAGAACATGGCAAAACAAGATAAAAGACGACTCACACACATACACAATAAAGACAACAGAGAACAGGACTGACTGAGGAATGACAATGTCTATGTATAGACTACATGTATAGCCCTGCACACCGCCCAGGGGGATGTTCGGGGAACAGAAGGACCTGACAATCTGCCCCTCTGAGGGCCCCTCTGAGAGCCCAATTCATATTATATGGTTTGACCAAAGCAGTCAGCATCAACCAAGAAATATACATCTCTTCAACAGTATCAAGTTCTTATAGAGGGTTTATTGGGTGCATAATAAAGTCTTTCTAAGCAGCTTCTAGCATTAAGTGCTAGATTTTAGTTTCATTATGTCTCTGTAAGCTCAAGTAAAACGGCAAACACACTATATGCACTGCTAAACAAAGCCAGAGTCGGCATGGCGGATCGCAAGCCTAAAACATAAATAATATTTTTTCATTTTCAAAATCAGACTTTGAGAATAATAGCGAATTAGCCACATTTCTCCCTAGTAATATTCTTGATACAATGATAAAAGCTATTAATGCGAAGAAAAGAAAGAAAGAAACCTGTTGAGATAATTCCGCAGACGTTTATTATTCAGGAGAGAGAATAAAACGCACAGGCTTATTATCAGCATCTATTAAAGGTTGTGGTTTTCAGGCAGTTATTAAGAAATAAGGAAACGTTAGCTAAATTTCTTACGGTGACAGAGCTCATTTGCTGTCATATTATGTGAATCATGTGAATATTGTTCTTTGTCACGATTGATGTGCACAGGCCTGTGCACGTTCTGTGCCTCCCGTCCTGGCTGACCTCCTTTGTAATTCTAGACACTATTTAAGTTCCCCAACAGCACTAGGTCTTGGTCATTGTTTTTGCTTTACTGTACACTGTGTTCAGTTTGTGGAGTATTACAATATGCTTCATGCTTGCGCTTACACTCGCCACTCCACTACGCATCGTTACATTCTTACTAATTTAAGTGCTTTAAACTTTGCCGACTTTAGCTTTTTTTTTTAAACGTTATTTAAATAAAAAGTGATATACTATAATGTTTGTTTGGATATCACAAGTTACTAGTTCATTTTGTGGCATTGTCAATTAGTTAGCTTTCTTAGAGAGAAAACCCATGCATATGTACTGTAATGTAACACTAGAGTGCATTTATCACCGCCTGTTATGTGAAAGGTTTAATCCTTAAATTCTTCCAGACCTAATTCCTGAGAAGCTGTGACATTTAGAGGAAGCACTAAGAATGTCTCAATAGATGTCACAGTTGATATCGTCTGTAAAAATACACTCTGTATTGCTAAAAAACATCTGATGTTTTTAGGAGTTGAATTAAACTGCAGCGGTAGGCTACTTTTTGTCCTATAGAGCATACAGTATTTATGGGAGGGGATGCCAAATTGGTTGCGTCTTGAGAACAGTGAGACATTTCCACAAAAATTAGAGATTAAGATATACAATTGTTCAGTCATTAAAATATTTAGAGCTGCATTACCTAACATTTCTACATTTCACAATGTTTAAACAATCATTTTATATGAAAAGGGTGACTCAGCTTTAATCCTCAGGCCTTAATACCTCCCACAACTGTTTATATAACTATTTACACAATTTTCTCGTTTTGTGTTCGTTATTGGGAGCGGACCGCTCCTGGAAGTTCCAAAATACCAATACAACAAATGTTTGTTGTTTTTCATAAGAAGGCGTATATTTGTACATAGCATAAACAACAACAACAGAACATGAGGATTCACACATCGCAGCATAAACAACAACAACAGAACATGAGGATTCACACATCGTCACATCATCACACACCTTCAGCACTGCTGTGTACAGAGTAAAACAGACGGAATACAATAGACCAATAGGCCTACACGAAAAATATTTAACTTAAATAAAAGTAAAAAAACTAAATAACAATTAGCCAGACTTTCTAATGAACACAATCAGATTAACAAAACAAAACACACATTGAATCCTCAGGCGCCGAGTGCGCTGTATAGAACATAATAGCCTAGATCTCCCGTGTAGGAAAATATATTTATAACGTATTAAAATAAATAGCAGCTTCGGTCGAAATGGTCCCACACAGTACTTTTTGCTCAATTTATTTTGCACAGACTCAGCGAAATATGGCTGTAGGCACGTGTGCTTGGTCACATGTGTCTTTACATACTAAAAAAAAAAAATTTTTATATTATGATGGGATGAATCAGTCAAAATTCTTATTGTCGGTTAAACGGTTAGTTATGAACATCCACAGTGACAAGGAAAGAGCCAAAACGGGTAAATATTGGAAACGCTTTTCCTGATGGAGCGATCTACAAGATGTTAAAGCACTAGCACGATAGCGATGTTGCACTTTGCAACATTTGCAAACATGATTATAATGAGTATTGCAGTATATATCTAAAATAGTATATAACTCTTCACAGTGTTGGATGTGTGTAGTCTCAAGTTATACAGTGTATCGCGATTTGAAGTTGACTTGCACGGACAGGCTATATACAGCTTTTGGTAGGGCTTTTTACATTGCAACATAGAGTTGCACAGACAATTTGTAGGGAATTGCTTCGGCTTTTCAGTAATTCTGCGTTAGTATGGAATTACCGTGATTATCATACTTCCTATGATACTGCAGAGAAGCCTTCACAAAGAGAGACGCCACTCCTGTTGCTATTTTAGCATGCTTGGAATACGCATGTAATCATTTAGTTCAGGGGCACAGTGCTTTGGTTAAGTTGGGTAAAGGGGAGTGCACTCAGAGTCCATGGACGTATTCTCTCTCTCGCTTTGGTTCAGCAGGTGTGAATGAAGGGGGAGAGGGGTTGGGGTGATGGTTTTCTACATGTGCTGCCATCTAATGGTCAAACAAGGAATACTCCAAGCTAGGTAATGCAGCTTTAGCAAATGATAATAGTGAATCAGAGTGCTGTCTACTTTTTTGTATTGTTAAAACTAGACCCTGCCATTAGACATGCTGTATCTGACAGAACCTGCAGCACACGTAGGAAAAATCCTATACACCTGCTGCTGGATGTTCCCAGTAGCTAGCATCACAACAACTATCATCTATAATGCATCTTGTCAGCCAGGCAGGCTAGCATCCAACATTTAACAGGCTTCACGCTGAGCTCAGTCACATGTAATACAGTAGCTGTCGAGCCTTGCATGGATGACCTCATCCTTCCACTTCCTTGGTGCATCCAGTTCTTTCTTTCTTTTTCTTTCTTTCTTTCTGTCTTTCTATTTCAGTGGATGCCCTTTTGACACGGTCCCTATCATACCAGAGCTTGTATTTGTCCCAATTTGCGTTTGACAATTTTTGACAGCACACGTACGAAATATCTTTGGCAGAAGCCTTGATTCACACGCGTCATTGTCAATTGAGTTTAAATGGTAAGTCACTGGTACAAGCTGTGTGACTCCCGACCGAATGGTTGTGTTGAGCTCCACCTAAAAATGTGCCTAAAAATGTAAATATTTCAAAGGACAAGAACAGATCGGTGTTCAGCAATGCCCCGTGTAGGGTGCCATGCGACATAGCATAGTCCAGCTCCGTGGTGGTGGTGGTGTTGGTGTGGGGCTACAGCAGGCTGAGGCTTGGTTCTCCAGCACCTGGACCTCCCATAGTGCATCTGGGTGGTTCACCATAGAGAGGAGGTCAGGGGTTCCCCAGGATGGCATTGATCTTTCTAACACTAACACTAACATCTTATGACCATTTTAACCTCCTCTCTCCTCCATCACATGTGTCAGCAGTGTACCTGTATCCACTGTTTATCTTGATTGATTACCATTGTAAACCGGCCCCTCTGTATCTAGAGCCCTCTCTATACCAGTAGTATAAATGTCAGTAGGTGTCCTCCACGCTGCCAAGGCCTCCAGACCGTCCAGCAACAGAGCTAAACCTTCCCTGCCATCTTGTTGAGCCCATTGGTCTCCCCCAGGCGTCCATGCCAACCACCCAGCACACCAATGCTAAGCGCCTCGGCAGGGGAAATCTACATAGAAATGTAATTCTCCCTTCGTCTCCCTCCATCGCCATAACGGCTGCCAACACCGGTCATTGTAAGCGATTTACCTTTCTCTCTCCAATCAGATATTCTCACCATTCAGCCCTTATTGCACCCACTGGCCCTGGTACGACCCTTTCACGCCCCAAGTACAGACACCACGCAGAGACAATGAATGACGGGCCATGCAACATGCAGCGCACACATAGGATAAAGATCTCTTTCTTTCTTTCTTTCTTTATCTCTCTCTCTCTCTCTCTCTCACTCTCACTCTCTTACGTGCGCGCACACACACACACACACACATGCTCTGAATTGTGTAGTGTAGCATGAAATACGCACGCAATCCCACACGGAGATTGCAGTCACTCTATGGGACATGGGCTCTTTTGAATAGGAAATCTCTCCATTGTCAACAGTGATCGCACCCCAAGGGCTTCCTGAATGCAGAGCTACACAACGTATAAATCCCACCACAGTGTGCACGGATGGTCGGTGCACGCTCTCAATGTTATTGTCAAAACTGATAGCACACGGAGCCTTTCTGAACTGGCAAGTCTGGCAAGCCAAGCTGAACCTCATACACAAACGCACGCGCACACACACACACACAGTCAACCTGAAGATCTGTCAACACTGATATGGCGCAGGGGCTGCCATGCTGAGCTCCATTGGATAAGGCACGAAGACAAACATCCAGCAAAGGTCAGATATTGATTTCTGTATGCGGTCCAGACACTGCGGGGCTGACAGCATGTTTTTAGTGAATGAATATCCTCGCTGGGGTTGTATGCAGCTGTACGGCTCTTTTACTTACATACTGTGTATGTATAATTATATTGTTTATATTTTAACGTTTGATATGCACAAAACAACACCAAATCAAATTCCTTGTATGTGTAAAAAACGTGCTTGGCAATAAAGCTTTTTCTGATTCTGATTCTGATGCAGTCACACAAAAGGTGTCAAGCCCAAAATACACTAACTTTCCCAACTGCCCCATGCTGTCGTTGCAACTGTGTGTGCAGATGACATTCTGTCATTTATACCTGTGTCCCCCCCGTTCTAGATGTGAATAATCCGAACTCTGGTCAACTCTAGTAATTTAGTTAATCTGTTTGTCTCTGCTGGGAAACCCTTCCTCTCCTCTCGTCCATGTGTATAAACCACACTGCGCTGTCCAACCAAGTGCTGATAGCCCTACCGTCACCAATTCTTCATGTTGAATCAGGTAACAGACCGCTTCCAACTGATCCTGTTCAGCTTCACATGGCCAACAATATACACAAAAGCAGACCAGGTAGGCACCCTGCTGTTTTCCCCATTGCCGAGGAGGGTGTATTTTGAGCTTCACACCTCTCAGATAGGTTTGAAAACTGTCATCTTTTGTGGTGGACAGAAGCCCATGCTAATGTCATATCAGTCTAGAAAAAGTGGCTTAAAAAATGTAGCTAAATTTATACCCTAAATCCGCAATCCCAAACCATTTCGTATAAATAAACTGCTTACGAATCACTGAATCACTGGTTGAGGTAATACAATATTGATTCAGGCTACCCACATACCACACATGAAAGCCTTTCTATTTGCAGCTCTGATCCTTTATATCATCTGGTGTAACTAGAATACATTTGATACAGTACTTTAATGAACAAGTGCTAAACAAGCGCAGAGTCAAATACTGCTGGCTTTGTTTGGATTAATTACATTCACAGAGCAAATGTTTCTATTCAAAGAACCAGCAGAACTTTTTATGTAATCATATTTATGAATGGATTTTCATATCTAACGCCAAAACGCCAAAATATTTGAATTAAGCTTTTCCTAATTCAAAATGTCATGTCTCAAGTTTTCTTCAAACGTTAGCAGAACATGGATTTTGGTTGGTTTATTTTAGTTAAATGGGGCACAGACAATTTCTGCCAATAAACACATTTGCTGGGCACATTGTGCCCTCAATACACACTCATACCCTCTTCTGGTGGGAGTGCTTATTATTACGCGTGCCCACAATGCAAACATGCAAATGAGTCGTGGACTGTATGGTTTAGAGGAGTGGTTCTCAAGGAGACACGACACCCCGCAGGGTGAAGCCTGACGACTGATGAGAGGGTGGCTCATGTCGGCTTCCTCGCCTCGCTGGATCATGGCCTGTGTGGCGTCATCATATGGACAAATCTAGTGAGAAAAATGGAAATATTAAAAAAATGCTTAATTTAAAAAAGGAGCTTCGCACATATATATACATAGTACATATATATATATATACAAATTGTAATGTTCTTTTTTTTACCCAAGTGTGACATTAATGAGAAATGTAAAAATTCTTACATAAATGTTGCGTAACATAAACAATCTTCTTAATGTTTGGTCCAAAATGCAATGGTAGATCCCTTCCTGGCCCTCTCGAGTTTCACTGTGCTCTGATTGGCCTGTTGTCTGCTGCCGGGCAACGTCAGCTTGGTGGTTCACAGCCTTAGTTGGTGACGTCAGCCTTTATAGTGTTCATTCGGAGTCACCCGGTGCGGTCACAACACAGGCAAGTGGCACATCACGGTGTGTTGAAGGCTACGACCTTGAAGGGCTGAGGTGTGAGAGAATACAGTACGCTGCAACTGTAATTTTCTGAAATGCCGCTATTGAATTGTCGAATACTGTGTAAACACCCACACGCCCGAACGCACACACACCCACACACACGCACACAGCACACACAGATGCCTTGAGTTCTTCTAAAGGGATTCAGTTTGTGAGAATGCCAATGAATGCCAGATGGCTGTCACAGAGATACAGACACTATACATGCTGTAGATATAACATGAAACATACTTACTGCATATATCTATTAGACTAGAGGAGAGAAGATTATAGATTTTGTTAATCCAGAATTTGTATTCACTCATTGTTTTGTCGATTTGAAATATAATTTCCATGCCAATCCCTCTGCGATACATAGCTTTCAGTTGGGGACTAAATGGAATAGGCATATAGATGTTTGGATTGTTTACTGTCCGTCCTCCAAGCCTTTCAAAGAGCCTTTCACACATGCCATAGGTCCAGTCCCCCGCTTTAAAACGCTCTCCTCTCCTCCTCCTCCTCCTCCTCCTCTCACCTCTATTTCCAGGTCACTGTTCGCACCTTATCTCCTCTCCTAGCACCAAAACTCCTCTTCCTCTGCCACACCTCCTCTCTTCTTTGAAACCTCTCACCTCCCTGGCACAACACATCTGGTTCCCCAAATTTCCTCTACATTTTCCCTCTCTTCCTGCTTCTCTCCTTTCCTTTGCTCCACTCTCCACCCCTCCTCCCCTCCTCCCCTCCTCTCCTCCTCTCCCCTTCTCCTCCACCCTGTGTTATGTGACTGAACCCCAATTCAACTGACCTCCGTCTAGCAGGCTGATATGCTTTACTGTAGTTAACACAGCTGCACTGTTACTATGGTCTCTCTCTCTCTCTCTCTCTCTCTCTCTCTCTCTCTCTCTCTCTCTCTCTTACGAGATAGTCATAGCTATATTATGGTTGTGGGGAGGTGGTTAGCACGATGTGCTTTATAACACCTCCTGTCCCTGTTTTTATTAACTCTGAACTTACTCACTTTTACCCAGCTATCATGGGGTGCCTAAAGGTGATTATAGGCCACATTAGGGGTAAGGGTAACATGAGACACCTCACACAGTGCATACTGTACAGCACTTGCTGTGTCAGAATTCCATTTTGTAATGATTTCCATGTGCCTTAGATATTATCTAATGTAACAGCTTTCCCCCGACCAAGGTGGGCATCTTACAAATGTTTTTGGGTGCCCTTTAGTGGTGTTGGACAGCGGAGAGTGTTGGTTTTACCCCCATAACCCCCCCCCCCCCTCACCTTCCACTACTGTGGCAGTATAAAGTCACCACAGCATGCGGATGCTCAACCCGATTTTTGTGTTTTCAAAGTTTTCAATCAATAAATCGACACAGGCTTTGGGTACGCTGCTGTTCTTACACCAAAAAACAGCCCATTTTAAATGTTCTGTGCGCTCCGTTTCTCCTTTCGTCGCCTCTTGCTGTCCTCCCCTCCACATCCTCCTATCTCTCCCTCACTTGGCTTGTTTTGTAGACTATCTATTTGCCCCCACCTCCTTATTGAAAGAGAGGTTATCTGGGCTATATTAATGAGTAAGGGAGGTTATCTTCGCTGCAAAGTGGAAGTTGTAATTTACATCCTCCTCTGCTAGCCAGCTGTTAGATGAAGGAGTTAATTACGGCGGCATCTGGAGACCGCAGCCTGCATTGCTGTGTGCAGTCCAGATAAACAGGGGGGTGGAACAACGCCGGGGTTCACAGGTTGACTTGGAAGGGTCATAGAGAAATCCTCTGCAAAGACTTTAATTAAAATTGGCTCTCCGGGTGCCAGCCAGGAATACACAAAAGCACACAATTTGCACACAAGTGCATTGTAATGCATTTAAAAAAAAAAAAAAAAAACACTATCTTAACGTGTATAATACACACCATCCTTAAAATGTTTAATTAAATGCACTGAAAATTAAAAAGATCAAGTAAACCTTCTTTTAAATCCATTCAGTGTTGTCACAGGTTATGGACTTTTCATGTCATGGAGTAGGCAAGTAAGGGAGTTAAGAACGCTGCATAATTAATCTCAAAAATCAAATTTGTTTTAATCCCCATGCTGCTGGCCATGAATTGATCTTGCATAATGTCCTTCGAGCTGGTCTGGGAATTTTATTATCCATTTGAAGTGTGAACGAAGCGTCCAAAAGTGTCATGTTGTGTTATGTCAGACCACACCTGCCCAGAACTGATCTTCTTTAATCCTAAATTTACTACACAATGATGTTACAGCTGAAAGGACGGTGCCAATGGCTCTGGCTGGTATTTCACATTTTTGGGGACATTTGTTTTATTTGAAAGGTGTAACTGTTCCTCTGACTATACCTAGGCTAGCTAAAGATGCTTACAGACTGTAAGAATCGCGTGGTTCGTTTTTTTTGACTTGCTCCACTTCCACTCATTATTTCAACACTGCAACACCCTCTCACAATCCACACTACCCCAGGAACCTGTCAGAGTGAGACTGCAGGGTTAGTTGGGGCGGCACAAAAAGTTACAATATCGATAAACACAGTCACATTATTGTCTCTCCTCTCTTCTAGTTGTCAAGTAAACGTCTTGTAGAGTAATATCAAATACATATTTAATGTTAAAACAAATATTCCATGCTGCATTATTTATCTCGTTCAGAATTGATTGTGAAATATCAAATTCATGTTCATATTTGTTATCTGTTAGCGAGTCCACGTTTGTCTCCGTAGGCGTGTTCTTCTTTAGAGATAAATCCAGTTTGCTCTATTCATCAAACCTGCTACTGTGGCTGTAATAATACACCTATTGATCCAATGGTTGGGAACAAACAGGGGTCTGTGTGTGTGTGTGTGTGTGTGTGTGCGCGTGTGTGTGCGTGCGTGTTTAAATGCTGGCTATGGGGAAGAAGGCTAAAGTAATGAACATTGGGTGTTCTAAACCCTTTTCTAATATGGGTACACACACACACGCACATACCTAGAGCACAGCAGTGATGGAGTACTAACATTCTACCCTATAGGCGTAGTGTGATGAATGCTAGCTGTTGAGTGTGTGTGTGTGTGTGTGTGTGTGTGCGTGTGTGTGTGCGTGTGCATGTGCATGTGTGAGAAAAATGTGGGGTATTGGATCTGCACTGTGTGTGTATGTGTGTGTACAGTACGACTATGTATATTTGCCTGTGTCACTTATGCGTATGTGATTAAACTGTCCTTCATACGTTTGTCCCCACTAACCCAGTGACGCAGTTATTCGTCAATTTTCATCTCTCTCTCTCTCTCTCTCTTCTCTGTGTCGTTTATCTCTCACTGCCTCCCTCTCTCTCTCTCTCTCTCTCTCACTCTCTTTGGACGAGCAATATGCTCACTTAAGGTGCTTAGACTACGTATGTGTCCTAATAAATTATTTCACATTCTAGCTCGGTCAGGTGTCACTTCCTGGTGCTTTACTAATAATGTAGATTACTTGGTGCTGTTATGTGTAGTCTGATGTATCTTTAGACCGACCTGGTTCACACAGGACATAAAAGCTCAAAAGTGAATAACCAGCTGAGAGAAGATGCATTTAGAGAAATGAGTACCTTTTAAATTTGGATATTAACATGTCTCATGTTAATAATTTGTAATTATTAAATATTAATTTGCATAATGATATAGGCATAGGGACCTTAAATATGGCTTATACTCAACTGTAGTTAATTATAATCGTAATATAATCATGCTATATTTTATATCATGGAATATGATCGGTTTAATAGATCAGTCTAATACATCTGAATGGGGGTGAGAATAGTCAGGTGGTTCATTAAACAACAAAGAAAAGACTGCTTTATACAATAACAACTTTATTACACCTACTCAAATCTACATTTAAAAATAAATACATATATATATATATATATATATATATATATATATATATATATATATGGATAACACACAGTAAGTC
>JAOEHI010000819.1:0-13314 GCA_025447815.1 Percopsis transmontana
ACGTAGAATTAAGGCAGTTCTGAAGGCGAAAGGGGGTCAAACACAGTATTAGTATGGTGTTCCTAATAATCCTTTAGCTGAGTGTATATATATATATACACACAAATACGACAACAATACGACAGTAACATAACTATAGGTTTTTACTGCAAATCAACTCATCATGTTCATCATGTTTCTTCAAACAAATAATAATACAGTGCATCTGGCATCTATACTGTGAATTATCTAATCCTGCAATACTAAACCAAAGGAATGAAATGTACATTTATTATAAGAAATTAGGTTAGCAGTGGCACAGTACACCACATATCGAGAATATACCTTTTGAAATGCTCATGACCAATCCATGACATGCACACACTAGTGTACATGAATAATAAACACCCTTGCCCCCCCTTCTCATAATCAACAATAATAATCTTTTTCAGAGCCTGGAAAGGCTCCAGACTGCAAAAAAACGATTTGATCAATATGCTAACCTCTTTCTTTTATGCAATTTCAACTAAACTTTATGAGTTTTCAGGATTCCAACTCAGGTTTGTAAGTAAGTTCAATGAAATGGAAATTTCAAGGTGCCTCCTCCCAGTGGAGAGCCTGTGGGACTACGCACGGGCTCTCTGCCACGCTTCCGCCCCGCGCACATCCCAGCTGCACACCTGGAGCATAATGGCTTGGGTTTTATTTAAGTTTGCACTGTTGGTCATTGTTTCTCTGTCACACTGTATTCTTTGCATGTTTTATCAGAAGGCTTTATCCCCTGTTGTGGTTTAATAAATGTTGAGCACAGCTCATTCTCTGCCCTCGCCTGCCCCTTGTCTCTCTTCGGCTTGCGCCTGCTCTAGTGTATTCTCAACCTTTCCTGCTAATTGAAAGTCGATATCAGTCTTCTACATTTCACAATTTCTTCTTGAGCTTCTTGTTAATGGTCACAATCAAGCCTCTGTAAATGATTTAGCGTCACCAGATTTACTAGTGCCTGAAACAGAATGTTGTCATCACGGTGACGCAAACCACGATAATCTCACGAGAGCAAGGTCGCAGAGCCAGGCGCTGCATTTGCTCTCCGCCGCCTACCCAAGCTGCATGATGGGAAACGACATAGAGTAGTGGTTATTGGCTTAGGCTCAATTTAGTGGCTGCATTTAGTGATATCTCCTTAAATGGTCTGGTCCTGTCCCATGAATAGCAGATTCTTTTAAAATGTGGGTATATAAAGAAGGCGAATGCGATTTCTGCCATTGCTTACATAGTCAGAAAGATCTCATGGCAAGTGGAAACTGTCCGACTTCATAGCAGGTTTAGCATAGCAACTCCTCCCCCTAGTCTCGTCTGCATTCAAGGCTAGGCGAGGCAGATCTCAAACATAGCTCGGGTTTCTTTGTATTAAAGGGTCTGTATCATTAAAATTTCCTCTGTCAAATTGATTAGCTATCTGACTGGGAGTGTCAGGATACATCAAAGTTAATAGGTCAGAGAAATTATGTCACACCCGGGGTCAAATCTGACTGGCTTGATTTACACAATTAAAAAACATTTTCAGAGAGGAATTTTGGCTAAATTATTTTTTAGACAGATTTAATCATTAGTCAAGCTTTAAGGTTCCTTCAGACAACACAATTGACCACATGGAAAAAACGTCCATTTTACAATAGGGGGCCTTTAAATTTCAAGGCACAAAGGTCATGAGACATACAGGGTATGAAAGTCAAAATACATTTTCATTAAAGGCTACAAGACAAATACACTTTGCAACATATATGTTTTTGCACACACACTTGCATTTACGGTACGCCATGTGTCCTCTGTGTTTTTCTAACAGATGGTTTCACCCTCGGCCTCTTATTTGCCGCACAATTCACAGGTACAAACCCAAAGAGACAGAAAATCCTTTACACAATCATGTACACACAAAACACACACATACACACACACGTACACGCATACACAGCTGCATAGGAAGAAGAGCATATACATTGCTAATTTTAGTGGCACAGAAAGACAAACTGTCCAGGTTTCCTTTTTTTGTATTTCTGTTTACAATTGTGCGACAATGTTTCAGAGACTTTCATAATACAGTATCTGATAATAATAATAATGAAAATAATATTCTTACAAAACACTCAGTGCCCTTTGCTAGAGAATAAAAATTATATCAGGTAAGAGAATATAGCATAGCAAGGTGTGAACCGTGTCATAATCATTTGATGACTCATTCGTTTTGCTATCCGAACGGCTGGTTCTTCTCTCCACATTCATGCTGTACGTTGCTTGACCCTCTACCTCATTCAACAAAGAACATCTTTCTTATGAAGTCTCTCGAGCACACAGATTTTCACAAAAGGATGGAGAGGGAGAGAGGGAGAGAGAGAAATTCTGTTATCTGCACTGGAATACATTTACATTGTGCAATTGCTGGAAGCTTTTGTCATCTGCCGTCACTGACATAGGAAATCTGCAAAAACAGGGTTTTTTTATATATGCATCCCAAGTGGCATTATGTTCTTCTGTTAAGCCTCCCTGTATTCCCAAGCCTTCTTCTAAGACAATGGGGGGGGGGGGGTGAAATAGTAGCCACAGTCTAACATAGTTATTCAAGGGATTCACTTGTCGCTATGTATAGGTTTTCATACATGCAAGGGGGTGTTGCTTCTGTCTGTTCTTTAAGCCCCCTCCCTCCAAACCACCCTCAACCAATGACAGCACAAGTTCAGACAGACAGGAAACTCTAAACATGCTAACCATGGAGGAATCACAATCCCAACTAGTGACAAAAGTGGTTTATACACCACTCACAATCTGCCTTGTCCCTTCTAATAGTCGTAAAGAGAGTCCAATAAACCTGCTGATACGTAGTCTGTCAGATCTGCTCATAATGACCGCCGTTGAAGTTGCTGCAGGCCTGTCCGCGTGCTTCTCTCCCACCACCAGCCCCCACCGGTGCTTGAACACTAGTGTGTAGTATTCTCCCCTGAATGACAGGGATTTTATACCATATCCCTTAACCACCAAAATAAAAATCTATATCCTGACTGAAATGCACTGATGTACTGTAGGTAGACACATGCCAAGGCCAACATATCTTGGCATGTGCTGAAACGGCACATACCCCACATTCATATTAGGCACATCCTAATAACATTCTCCATTCCCTCCGGGACATTTCGAAGTCCTCTGGAGAAAACATTAACGCTCATCGTTATCGCCCAAAAAACAACCTCCCACAAAGACACCATAAATCCTGAGTTTCTATGTGTTCCATACACATAGAAACGTGTTGACGCACGCACATTTCCACTATCAATCTCTTTTCCATTTGAATGTATCTGCAGCAAACACATTGAATATCACGACATTCACGTGTGAAATGAATATAGTGATGCATCTGTATATAGCACTGCACCTTTTCCATTTTCCGCCCCAGCCTGGAGCCCACAGACTGTCGAAGTGTCCCACATAACACACAAAGGCTCGTAGAAATGTGTGGGTGTAACAAACACGTCCCTGCCTGCTGAGTGTGTGACACGGAGCTTGAGAGATGGCACTGACAGAAAGTCAGATGTAACGCCAAATTCTTTCCCCCTGCGGTAGAACACCTCAAGCACTGCCCCTGTAAGTTGGGACTGCGTAAGAAAGAAAATAAAAAAATGTCACTGATTCAAAGACGACCAAATTCCCTTTTCCAATGCAGAATGGGTCCAAACAGCCCTCATGTTTGGGCAGAAACCTATTACAAGTGAACAGAAAACTCCCTCTGTAGCCTCTGTGCATGAATGGTACTGTAGCGCCTGGGGGTTTTGGGAGTGTTGTCATTACCCAGAAGGCCATGGGCTTTAGCTACTGTGTATAAAGTTATCATTTATTAATGTATGCTGTTGATGATTTTTTAATTACCTTGCTTACATTTGGTCGCTGCTCTATTGGCATGTTCCTTAGAGTCAATTAATTGGATTTGTTCGTTCGCTTTGTGGTTTCATGAGAGTCTGTTGTTGTTGGTATAGGTACGAGGTGGGTTGTTAAATAAACGGCTACAGGCCCATTGGCTGGCCAACAAAACGAACTACTCCTGAGTTAATTTCTACCCATGCTACAGGATAGCAAACTTGGTAGAATAGCACCATTCGAAAAATGATCATTTAGCTTGATGAATAGTAAAGACTATTATCTTCTTATGCTTTTTGGTAAAAGTGAGTCATTCATCAGGAGCGCCACATAGGGGGTGCTACTAAGAGTTGATATCTATTCCTCTGGATATAACTAAATTCTGTGGTAGACCCTACTGTACAACCCCCCTCTCTCTTTTGTGGTTGTGTGGTTATATAGGTGTGTGTGTGGGCGAGGTAACCCACAGGTATGAGGGGGGGGGCAGAACTGGGCCCTCATTCAATTATGGAATAATTAAAAAAAAATAATTAAAATAGGTCTATTTGTGGAAAAAAATAGCAGATGAGAGGAAGAGCAAGGGAGAGTAAGAGCAAGGGAAAAGGAGAGATCTGGGCGCGGTCCATCTAAGAATATCTCGTCCCGGGCCCAGGCAAGACTGTCAGCTGGCCTGATCCTCCCCCCGTAATGTATTGGGGAGGGATTGTATACCCACACCCATTTACATGTGTTTGTATTACTGCTGATGTGTGTGTGTGTGTGCTCCTTTCTACGGAATCCTTGCACCTATACATTTACACTCATTGTGAGGGCCACATTTGCAGCCACACATGGAAGTAGCAAGTCACGGTGGTAACTCTTTTATTTCACATTATTACATAATAACTGGACACACAGGTTCTAGTTTTGAAAACAGTTTTATTTGATATTAGTTCTTTATTTGGATGCACACATTTAGTTAATTTTGCTAATCTTTGGTTCATTTATTTTTGTTTAACTTGAGTTGCGTTTGGTAAAGTAATATTCTTTTGAGTTACCAGTTTCTGCGGGTTGCTGCTGGGGATCGCTGGCTGGTGGACAAAAGGACTTCCAACTACCTCAAAGCTGTTTATCTAGGGGATAGATAATTGGATGGCACTATGTTCTCCCATATCATGGGGGTGGCAGAGTGTCTATTTTTGAGTTGTGGGTTTTCTTAGCTAGTTATGCTTTTGTTATTATAATTAGTTTATTGAGTATCCTTAGTTTATGTTAGGTAGCATTATCTCAACAGGGTTTGTAGTTATTGTAGTTTGTTTATATATTATGTGTTTGTCATTCCCCTTTGTGTGAGTGGTTGCAGCCGCCACTATATAAGTTTTCCCCATGTTTCAGTCAGGAGGTCAGTCTGTTCTGTAAGTGGGGGTCTGTTTGTTAAACTTCTGTTGAGGTTATGTTATTGTTATGTTACCTGAGTTAAGTTCTGTTTAGTTGCCCTTTTTATGGGCCCAGAACATTCAAAATTTTGTAAATTAGTAGTTTTTTGCATTTTGTAAATAAAACTTGTATTTTTGACTTTTCCGACTCCTCATGCCTGACGGCTTGGTCCCTTACACTCATATACTGTGTATATTGTATACATATATTTTAACCTGTTTTCAGTTGATTTCATTTTTTGAATGATTTTTATTATCACTATATTTATACTTATACTATATTTTTTGTATTATTGTTTTTGAAAATACAAACCATAAAACAGAACAGACCAAATATGAATGGCAAGTGAACGGGTCATTTGAATATGGACAGTGCAAATGAGAAAATTTGATCCGCTGGAGCAGCAAGGTGGTGCATTATAATACAGTGGAGATGCATGGGGTGACTTATGGGATTTACTTTGTAAATCCCCACGTTGGCGCCCTCCATTGCTAGCGTGTGTGTGTGTGTGAGTGTGTGTGTTCTTTGTAATGATGAACACACTGAGTGAATCGCTGCGATGTTGGAGGAGCTTCATTCACTCACCGAGCAAACCGAGGAATCCCGGGTATCCCTCCATCTTGTCAAGCCTTGCTACAGGGTCTTGTGCAGGCCAAGCGCGCGGCCTCGCATTACAGGCAAGTACAACGTCAACGTCATGTACGAGATTGACACTTTATGTACGCATATTTAAAATGGACATTATTCTTTGCCCCTTTGCTCCTGCCTAGCAGACTGAAGAACTCCTTTAAAAAACGCCCCCAGAACCCCTTAATGCCACTGTTTACTTGCTTAATGCTTACTGTTCATGTTTTGAACGACAACCGTGTTAGAAGTGAGCATACAATTGGCTAATTTTGCTCAGGGCGCCGTTTTTGAGGGGAGGGGTATTTCCGCTGCGGTCCCGCCTTAGGCTATCCATGTATGGAAAGGCAGGGAGGTCCCAGAACAGAGCCATACCACCAAATATAACTTCAGGACTGCAAATGGGAATAAAATATTTTCTTTGACTAAAGTGGTCCTGACTGAACTGACATTCTGTATAGAACGTCTAGGAGTGTTCGTTCAAAGACTGTTGATTATCCAGACAGCCAAGTGGCCCTCTTAGCATGCAGCGAGTTCTCTGGAAGGATAATTTATGTCTGTTTAATCATCACGCCAAGAGAGACTTCACTTTCAGCTCTTTGGTTTTGACACTGTTTTTCTAAGAAATATTATTTTAGTCTTTCTTATCCCCTTCCACACATTCCCTTTTCCCTCACCACCTTTCTGAATTTGCATTTTTTACTTTTTACAGCGCGAACGGGAGAGACAGGAGCATGCAGGAGATTAATTTAGAATGTTTCACGCTGCAAACACGTTCGAGTGGGAATCTGTAATACGTGGTTTGTATCACAGGTGATATTCGCTGTACAGAAGGGCAACCGGAGCGCAGCGTAAACAGTGACTCGGCCAGTCCGCAAAAAGCGCACGCTGTGCCTTTTTATTTTGCGCTGGATATACCAAACCTGTGGCGGATCGCGTAATCAGCACATGTCACCGCCCTCTAACTGTCATTTGTTATCATCTCTTATTTCTTCCCGTAACTGTATTATTGCATAACTCTAACGCTTTATGAATTCTTGTTCACTCAATTGAAAAAGAGTAGGCTAAATATTTTTTTTTCGTAGAAAGATCAGCGTTTTATTTCTGCGTATCACCTTAAGGTCTTGTTAAATACAGCAGTCAGCTAACCTCCTTGGTGTGAATCTTTCAAACACTACTGTAGCATTTACCATTATGTATCCCAACTGTATTTTATTCTATCTTTGCTGAATATCCACATACAGTATACATTTTTATCCCCATCCCTGAACCCTGAAACAAAAACAATATCGTACCTTTGCATATTCAGATCAAATGCGCCCACAGGGTTACACTAAACAGAAACGAGTCTGGCTTTTTCCAAATTAAAGCTAAAACTCAATCATGAAAAGCAACAAAGGAAATTGTAATATATTCTTTCCACATTGTAAGTCAGCATGCAGCTGTTCAATATTCAACGTTGAATCTGCTGATGAGTTTGGCTGTGTTCTTTATCTTCTATCTTTGTTAGGCCTACTGCCTCAGAATTAATTAATAAGAGTTATGAAAGTTAAAGAACATGGCTATGGTTTTCACAACTTCACAGACACGCACACAAATGCAGATACACTCATAACCCAGCATTTGGTTTTATGTACAAAAGCAATGGCTGAATATTATATTTGTAGTCTATTTATAAAAACAAATGGCACACCAAAGGCTGAAAACACTGTTATCTTCCCGCATCACAGCAAATGCTGATATTATAGTAATATTGTGTAATACACTTCTGTCTCAAGAGAGGCTCTTGCTTCGGGGTAAGCATTGTTCAGCTCGCTGTGACACTGTGTGTGCGTGTGTTGGGGGGTGGACTCTAGATATTAAAGTCACCATGAAACCACCATGTGTATACTTTAGCATGGTGCCAACGCTTCTTAGGAAAATGCAGATGACTCATCTTTGCACTCGGGGCATGTACTAATTTTTTACGTCCAATCAAATAATCTTTAGCTCTGGCAGTGGTGGATTGTGTGTGTAATGTTATTTGAACACTATTAGCTAATGTTGAATCAAGTCAATCCCCTCGACATGTTCCACGCCAACATCCTGTTTCAAGAACAACTTTACCATGTCACACTGTCAAACCCACCCAGGTGACAAAGACGGGCGATACCCAGTGCAAACAGACACCAGTTATTTAGTCAAGGCGCCTGGCTACCCGATCACAGCCTTAAAACTGCTGGTGGGTTTATTTTTTTCCTTTTTAGGGCAAAATCATGAAAGATGATGCTGTCACTTGAGTCGATGTTGGAATGTTGACTAAGACGTTTTAAAAATAACCACAGACGTTCTCGGGTGTCCTGCGAAGCCAAGCTGTATATTTTTTGATTCATACAGTGTGAAAATGGACACCTTTTCAGAACAGGAATCAAATTCGTGGGAACAATTCCACATTTGAAACACTGCCGCTGTCTCTCTGACACTCTATCTCACTCTGCTGTTTCCAATTTAAATTTACATACTTCACACTTGTCACACATCTATTCGTATGTGCAAACAGAAGATGTGGTGCAAGTCCACAACAAGATCTAGTGTCATGATCACAATACGCAGGTGTATCAAATACATCTTTCAATCCCAATCAATTGCGCTGGGCCAAAGCAAGCTTTATTCCCACTAGGTTAAATAAATCCCACCATACAGTACAATATTTCCCTAAGCACTATAGGGGGTTATGGAACATAAACAGATCAGTAGAATTTATCTCTCTCTCATATATATATATATATGAATGAGAGAGAGAGAGAGAGAGAGAGAGAGAGAGAGAGAGAGAGAGAGAGAGAGAGAGAGAGAGAGAGAGAGAGAGAGAGACCTATTGACAAATGCTTAAATCCAATATGAGGCTTACAGCTTTCCTTTTCAGAGCCAGTCGCCACCTGGGCTTGGCCTGTACTAGCTTTGAGTCATTCATTTCTGCTCTATTCAATTAGATTGTACAAAATGGATTACAGAACCTAGAATTCAACCCTCTGAAGTCGCTAGATTCCACGCCTGTGGTCTGTTTCTTTTTTTATCTCCATTCATAATTCATAAGCAAACCGCCCAAAAAAGTTCCCTTTTACCACAAAATAGAGCACTGGAAGGACATGATGCCACCAGGTGTCACAACCACTGATTAACACACACACCTGAACCATATCCCTAACTAGCCAATCACCAGCCCCTCTCTCCCTTAAACCTTATTTAAACGTGAACGCTCCTCAATCACTCGTCTGGTTTTGTAAAGACTCTCCTGGATGTTTATCGCATTCAGTGCGCACTAGTTTTGTTCCCGTCTTTGTCGGGAAATATATTGTCTCATTGTAGTTTTAGTTAGCGTTTTTAGCCTTGTTGGCTTAGTCTTTGTTTTACCTGCTGTGATTAAAAGTATAGCTGTCTTGTCTGCGCCTGAAATTCCTGCGTTCTCTGGTTTTTGCAATTGGGTCCACAAAACCACACAACCCTGTCAGCAGGCACCAGTTTGAACATAAATCTTTTGTGAACATTCATAGAAATAAAAAAGTGAATGAATTTATTAAATTCGAAGTCTACAGTACTTCATCTCCTCCGAAAAGCAAGACTTACATTATTACTACAACATTGTCTGGCAAGTTTATATCTCCGCAGCATGTCAGGAGAAAAAAGCATTTTACATGCAGTTTAAAATTTGTATATTTGCAGAGGGCAAGTCATTTACCAAGTAGATGTATTTATTTGTTCCATTCTATGTGCACTTTGTCATTTACCAAGTAGATGTATTTATTTGTTCCATTCTATGTGTACTTTTGTGTTTTTATCTTATACATGTTTATAAAAGGTAACACTGCAATGGTTCCGTTTTGTCATTTCCAGATGATGCTGAGGCTTGGTAATCGTATTTCACTGCATTGTTTCTTCGTCAATACCCCCCAAATAAGTAGTGGGGGGCGGGGGGCAGCAGAGAGAAAGAGAATTATCGTCTTTTACAACAACAACAAAAATCTATAAGCGGCAGCGCACCGCTCGCAAGCAATCAAACAGTTCATTCCTCTGGGAAGGGCAGCAGTTACCTGCAAGCCGCAGGTAGGGGTGTGCAGCGTTTGTGTACAAGTCTGTCTAGATTTGTATCTATACGCCACAGATAAATAACCAGAGTGCCAGTGTCCATCTATGTTGATCAGATATTATTATGGCTCTCATAACCAGATTGGATTTCCTTCCAGACAGAACTGCCCCCCTCAAGTCGAGATCCTAAGATGAAGGTGTGTGCGCGCATGTGTGTGTATAGAGCATGGCCCCCAGGATCTAACAGTCCATCTTAACTTCACATAAAATGTACTTGTGGCGTACAAAGCACTGTCCACACAGGGGATTGACTGTTCTCCCATGCGTCGCACGGTTTTATTCCAACAGGTGCGTTAATTCACACAGTATTTCCACCGTAAGGCATACTCCACACCGCCGCGCACACAGGACTTGAACACTGCCGGGTACATAGGCCTAATAATAAAACAGCAAGACTTTGCTGGTGCTTGCTTCCTGGCTCCGCCAGCCTCCTGGCTTGTCAGCGGCTCTGCTCCATGCTCATTTTCTATGGGATACAGGTGATTCATATATTGCCCACACCTGGTCCCAATTCCCAAGTCCCATGAACCACACCTCCATACATCACACAAACAGAGCTAAACCATCGACACACCTCCACAGTGCTTGCACTAGATGCAGTACTAGCTAGCATGCAGCTATATGCTAGATGCTATAGCACTTTGCCCTGACATGAATCGTTTGATAAATGATCTACGTATGAGCAATATTCAGTCACAATGGCACACAATAATCACCTTCCTGCACATTTCCATCCGATTGAAACACAATGATGATGGTTGCCACCGTCAATGTGTAAAAATTAGGGACACCTTGCCAGCGGTGGGGGACAGAAACCTAGCGGTGGTCTGGGGGTCCTCCTGTGGGTCAGACACTTCATTTCCTGCATTCTAGTGAGTTGTTATGTATCAATTTGTGCTTTTTATGCATCAGTTTCAAAGTACTCTGCTACTCTCAACAGGAATATAAAGTAAATAAAGAGTCAATAAGAGGGAAGCACAGTTGCATCAGTTATATTGAGGATTAAAACATCAGTTCATGGACATGGACAAAATGTTTGGTCTGTCAAAATAAACTATACAGACACACACACACACACACATTCACACACGGAGGGTGGCGTGTCTTCTGCTTACATCCTCAGAGAACTGTCAACTTGTATATCGAGGAGAATGGCACGGCAGTACACACATTAGCAAACCATAATTTACCATATCCGCCTCTGAGGGTCTGGGGCATCATGAATCGAGCAATTTCTTTCTTTTTTCAGGTGGACTTGAGCTGGAGGTGATGTTATTTGCCGCCATTTTGGGTGTGTGCACGAAAATACGGGACAAATCGCATCCCGTATTGATTCAGTAAGGGACAGTGCATTTGATTTTTATGGGACCACAAGTATTTTACGGGACGGATGGCAACCGTTGAAACAAAGTGATAGAAACAAAGTGATAGGCTACAATTTAAATTAGCCACTGCTAATAAAGTCATGAAAAATAAGTTCATGAACCCAAATAACCAAAACAGACACAGACAGACAGAATGCTGAACGCAGAACAGATGACCATATCATAATTTTATTTAATTAGCGCACCATTAAGCCACGCTGGTGGCTATTGGCCTCCTGAAGTGCGGAAATAGATTACGCTTCCATCGGAAAAAATAAATGTGCAGTTCCAATTGCTTTTTAATGAAAGACATTTCCCTTCCATTAAAGAAGTAGCTCCCACTTAAGGCAGAGGTGATGAGTTAGCAAAGCAGGAGGAAGAAAGCGTTGGCGGATCTCCAGGAAGGGGGGGGGGGGTTAGGGGGCAGAGATGTCGCTGGGAGGTGAGGAGGTAACAAGGAGCAGAGATAGGCGAACGGTGAGATGGGAGAGGTCCAGTGGCATTTATGTAGCCTGCCAAGGACCCAAGAGAGTCAATTCAGCATGATCTGGTTAAAGACAGATCATGCTGATACAGATACATTTGGTAAAAAACCATCCTTCCACACTGTTTGACATTTTAGCTGCAAATGTAATGTGGCAAGGGAAATAATGCAAGAGAAATCTACTAATTTGTTGTCTTCATCTCTTATGTATAAGGTATATTATATAACCTATATGCATTGCACCCCCCCCCCCCCCTCAAGTTAAAAGAATAGTTAGGCATTTCTAAACCCAAATCTTATTAAAATGTAATTTCCCCATCATCATTAGTAGCAGCATTTCAACGTTTTAGTCAGCTTTAGTTTGGAGAAACGTACCATTCGCCTGGCGCTCCACGCTGGGCTTATAGTGCAGTTCAACGAGCAACAAACCCAGCCTTCAAAAACCCGTGATAAATCTCCTTTTCTCCTCAGTTTTTGACGGCGTAATTTGTTGCTCAATGAACTGCATTAAGCCCAGTGCGAAGTGCCAGGTGAATGGAAGGTTTCTGGAGTGATCAGCGAAACGGTGATACACATGGCTAAAGGTGATGGGAAATTACATTATAACATGGTCTGGCTGAAAAATACTAAACTAATCCTTTTAAATGGCAATATTGGTACTTTTCACATTTAATTTGGAGTCCTCGCTTTACAACCTCTCTCTATTCAGCCAGGTCATTAGCTCAGACAAACAGACAGACAGGTAGGGGGTGCCTTCTGTTGTCTCCCACGCACCGGGTTGTCCTCGTATTTTCCTACTTTTTTATGTTAAAGTGACACGACGGCAGATATAATTAGTTCCTGCAGCTGATGTTTTTACCCAAAGCGACTTACAGTAAGCACAGTTAAGCCCTATTCAGACAAGATTCGTTTTATACATGGGGAGGTGGCGTAATGTAATTTTACCACAGGATGTCTGTAATTTTTACGGCCGATTCACATGGTACAAGAAATCTCGGTATAAATGACAGAGATGGGAGTGGTTACGAACTACCGCTACACCCAAAAAGTAGCTTCCGCTGCTCATAACTAGAAAACAAAGCACCAACCAGTGGGAAGAAAACACATACTGGACAAGGGCTGAAACTTTGTGCCTAATTTCTGGCTGTGTTCAGTGGGCTGAACGTTTGCTAAGCTCAGTGAATCTTTTTACTGAATGACAGTTTCCTCGAAAATGTTTGCAACGTTCTTGAACTACATTCAAAGACGTTTGCTGCATTAAATGGGGATGGATATTTGGAACCAGTGTTTTATACATAGTCATGAGTTTTTGTCATCATCACATTAAATACCAGTAGCAAATGTCGCGTTCATTACCCGATTATTTCACCTGAAATGTATGACGTCTCATTCTGTTCTGTTCTGTTCATTCACAGTTCTGCC